>JAOVYW010073464.1:0-19961 GCA_025775045.1 Hiodon tergisus
ATTATTTATTGGCCCCCCCCCCCCCCCCTGTTAAATCATGAATGAACTGTGATTAACCACATTTTTTGGAAAATTGAGTTCAATTTCACTAGATCACTGATTACTGCCAGACTTCAAGAAATCACTTAAATAGAACCTGTCTGACAAAGTGAAGTAGACTAAAAGATCTCAAAAAGCAACATGTCATGCATCGATCTAAAGAAATTCAAGAATGTATCAGTCTAGAAAGGGTTACAAAGCCATTTCTTAGGCTTCGGGACTCCAACGAACCACTGCGAGAGCCTTTATCCACAAATGGCGAAAACTTGGAACAGTGGTGAACCTTCCTAGGAGTGGCTGGCCTACCAAAATTACTCTAAGAACGCATCGACGACTCATCCAGGAGGTCATAAAAGAACCCAGAACAACATCTAAAGAACTGCAGGCCTCGCCTGCCTCAGTTAAGGTCAGTGTTCATGATTCAACCATAAGAAAGAGACTGGATAAGAATGGGATCCATGGGAGAGTTCCAAGGTGAAAGTCACTGCTGACCAAAAAGAACACAAAGGCTCACATTTGCCAAAAAACATTTTGATGATCCCCAAGACTTTTGGGCAAATATTCTGTGGACTGACGATACAAAAGTTTAACTTTTTGGAAGATGTGAGTCTCGTTACATCTGGCGTAAAACTAACACCGCATTTCATTAAAAGAACATCATACCAGCCGTCAAACGTGGTGGTGGTATGATAGTCTGGGGCTGCTTTGCAGCTTCAGGATCTGGATGACTTGCTGTAATTGATGGAACCATGAATTCTGCTCTTTACCAGAAAATCCTGAAGGAGAATGTCCAGCCATCAGTTTGTGACCTCAAGCTCAGACGCACTTGGGTTATGCAGCAGGACAATGATCCGAAACACACCAGCAATTCCACTGAATGTCAAAAAAAATAAAAAATAAAAATGTTTTGGAGTGGCCTAGTCAAAGTCCGAACTTAAATCCGATTGAATTGCTGTGGCATGACCTTAAACAGGCTGTTCATGCTCAAAAACCCTCCAATGTGTCTGAATTAAAACAATTCTGCAAAGAAGAGTGGGCCAAAATTCCTCCAAAGCGATGTGAAAGACTCATGACTAGTTATCGCAGATACTTGAGACCAGTTGTTGCCGCCAAGGGTGGCACAACCAGTTATTAGGTTTAGGGGGCAATTACTTTTTCATATAGGTACAGGTAGGTTTGGATAGCTTTTTCCCTTAATAAATGAAATCATCATTTAAAAACTGCTTTTTGTATTTCCTCGGGTTATCTTTGTCTAATATTAAAATTTGTTTGATTTTTACATTTAAGTGTGACAAATATGCAAAAAAACTAAGAAATCAGGAAGCCTGGGGCAAATACTTTTTCACAGCACTGTATATAAGCATGGGCAGGAGAGAGAGAGGCATGGGCAAGAGAGAGTGAGAGACATGGGCAAGAGAGAGAGTGAGATAAGGGCAAGGGAGAGAGAGACATGGGCACGAGAGAGAGAGACATGTCAGCTGCGGCAGTTTCTGGAACGTTTCTCCTGTGTACATGAGTCGTCAATCACCACCACATGGTCAATCCAAAAAATACGTTTTTTTAAACTCTTTTAGTGAAGAAAGCTTTACGCTTAATTGTATTTAATTGCTTTCTTATCATCTTATAGCGGTAATAGCTACCATTACTATTTTAGTCACAACAATGGACATAAGGATCGAAAGAGAGACATTTTCAGCATTGCAAAAGTAAAGCAGATATTGCTTTTTCTTCCTTGTCAATTTTTGGGTGTCTAAGATCTTAGAGGAAGATAAACCATGCTAGTTCACTAACAGTGCACTACAATGTTCTAGCAACATTTGTTCCAGAGGCTGCTATGTGGTTCATTCACTATTAACCACGTTGACATTTTGATTGGGGTTGGTGACCCCTGACCCTGGATAAACCTGATTCAAGTTGGTGGTTCTGCATTGGCTCTGTCGTGCCAAATACAGCTAGGCTGCCAAAAAACGATCGGGTGACATCATAATGGCTTTCGAACACTCTTGAGCGTCCATTGTTACGACGATCTAGCATTAGCTAATGTCAGAACGTTGGATTGCCAAAAAATGACCAGATTACATAATGGTAATAATTTCTAATTGTTGTGTTACTTTATTTATAGATTTATTTTTCACTTGCTAGCATACATTTTAGAATATAGAGCTAGATAGATAACAGATAACAGTCCCAGATCGAACATTAAAAACCTAGCTTTTCTATAGCCTTGGTTCATTTAGTACATTTAGAATAATATTTGTATTTATTAGGAAGCTGGGGTGACCAAGATTTGCTGGGGGGAAAAACCAAACAAATTAATGTTTTATTTTGAGTGAAATTGACCTTGAAGATTTGTCCCTCTGCAATTGATTTGTACATTTGCATTATCTGTTGATAAAAATTATTTGTCAGATTTTTGCATGCTAAAATAGAATGCTAGATACTGCTAGCGTCGTCCTAGCAATGGACGCTTAAGAGTGTTCAAGAGCCGTTACCGTATCGTTTTTTGGTGGCAGAGCTTTATTTGGCATGACTTTGAGCTTTTTATTTTATTTTATTTTAAGCAAACAGCAGTAAAAACATTACAAAAAAGTACATTAATTCCAAGGGGCCAAACTCTCCAATTTTTTAAAATAAATCTGATATTCATTAAAAAATCTGATATTCAATTTAAAATTCCCACAAGTACATAATACATTTGCGTAATGAGGAGTTCATGTTTAAGTGTTATATTAAATATTTCAAGGGGTCATCAAATCATGTGACTTTGGATGCTTTGAGATCTTATTATTTTTTATGAGCGGTTACCAAATGTATCACCTCAATGACTTCAGCGATTCAAAGTTTAAACAAGAGCTAATTTTGAAGTTGAGAAAATAATATATGTTGTGTATTTGTTCAAACCTAATGTACAGGGTAATTCTTTAAAGCTAATCATCTGGCATCCGTGTTTCTTATTATAGCAAAATGTTTCTTCCGAATTTGGAAATTTGGAAAGAGAAATGTTTCAAGTTTATGACTGCACAAGTACATCAAAATCCTCTATAGAATTGTAGCAAACGTTATATATAAATATGCATATCACTATTTGACAAAAAAATAAAGCTTCATAAAAATAAAAAACAGCACTTAGATAAGTCAATCAGTGTTCCATATCAATTTAATAATTTGTTCAGTTTTAATTGCCAACATATGAATGGAATCTCATTCAATACCCGCACCTCTCATATTGTGAATATTAATTTAACCTTTCCATTATTTTTTAATCATCTTTAGGCATTTATTTTATTACAAATCATTTAATACTCTGGGAAGAAGTTTTAAAAAGACGGTTGTTTAATCGTCATTATTTGGATTTTCAATGACTTCATATTGATAGAACAATTCAATTTTGAGGAAACTTAATGTTGTCGTTGGAATTAAGCTGCTAG
Source organism: Hiodon tergisus (assembly GCA_025775045.1). NCBI lineage: Eukaryota > Metazoa > Chordata > Actinopteri > Hiodontiformes > Hiodontidae > Hiodon > Hiodon tergisus. Next base: position 3,468 of record JAOVYW010073464.1, read on the forward strand.
CGAGGGGAGTTCCACGTCCTCCAAATGCACTTGCCTACGTCCGGCAGGGTGTCCGTACCAAAACTAATCTTTCACCTGTATTGAATAATACATATATTTATATGTATATCATATTGATACCCTTCCATTAGTCAATAGTCAAGTTACCGGTCATCATTATATACCATTAAATTATTTAATTGTTGAACATATGCCACTGTACACCTACAGCCATGTTGTGCCTTTTTACATTGTAATGCAGTTCTTGTGAGATTTAATTAATTTGCACCCTGATATGTCGAATTCATCATAGGACCCTCAACAGTGTATATATGAACCCAACCAAAATAAACTGTGTTTATTCATGTTTGTTCGCTCAGAGAATATCTTTGAATTAGCTTGTTCAGCCTTCAGAGTTCATTTTGGGAGGAGAACTAGCAGAATACTTTTTGTGCCATGGCAGCACCCATACATTAATAATAGAACAAACACGGAGCAGGCCTTCATTATTTAACAGGATGCATCCATGCAAGAATGAACCATAGTTACGCATCTTTATGTATGCATTTTCAGGGTTAGGATGTTTTGTTTTGTTTTTAGAAGGATGAGCAACTTATAAAAAATTCAAATGGCTGTAATAGAAAATTTAATAAAGATGACTTTCTGGATGTTGCTTAATCTTTGACTGAAATTTAAGGGCAGAAACATGATGACATACAGGATGAGGGGTTTACATCATTTAAGGGATATATGTTATCTGTTGGTAGGTGGTTGTCATGATGTGAATAGAACACTAAAGAAAATGTATGTAAATGTTATTTACTCATTTTTTATGCTTCAGTCAAACTAAATCTATTGCTATTTTTTATTTTTTATTTTTAATTAGGTGCCAAATTCGTCAAGTTTTGGTTTTCCAAATGCCAGTAAAAAGAGATAATAGGAAGCACAATGGGAAACTATTGTATGACTATAATGTCAGGTATAAATTTAGGCTGAACGCACAGGTTTTCATTTTCTCATTGATCATTCACGATTTAACTAGAGAAAATTGTTGGGGTGATAAGAGTGATCGGAACTTATTTATTGATGAGCTCATGTTGAAAAAGGCAGGCACCCTTCCTGGGCTCTCGACTGGCTCAGTCCCTAAATGCGCTCACCAGAGTGGCTGAGTCGCTAAAGGTCGTCACCCAAGTGATCGAGTCCCTAAAGGCGTTCACCCAGGTTGGCTCAAAGGGGCCAGAGCATGGGCTTGCTGATGGGGGCCGACACAGAGGGGCCAGTGCTTTACCCAAATAACTTAACCCTAAGTTAGCGTTAGGGTGAGGGTTAGCTTCTAGGGTGAGGGTTAGCTTCTAGGGTGAGTTATAGCTTCCAGATCAATGTAATTTCTAAGTTAGTTAAACTTGTTAATACAATTACAGTGCCTATTTCTGCCATACTGCCATTTCATGTTTTTGTTCAACTATTTTAACATCAGTATCTATGTAAACTTATGTAAAAGGGCTGATTCAGTCCAGACCAATTCTTAGGGGTCAAGGTTCGTACTGTTGTATTTTCTTTTACAACAACGGAGCTGGCCATTCCCTGTGATTGGCTGGCATACTGTAACTGTGTCAGATGACAGGTATTTTACAATGTTTTCAGAGCGCTGGCCGTGGTATGTGGCTCTGAGGCATGGACGGGGTCCCCCCCCTGCGCCTCTCGGGCTGGTCCAGTACGGTGACCAAACGCCCCTGAAAGGATCCAGCCACCGCCTCACGCGCTGGTCGCCGCCATGTGGTACACCCCCACCACTTTCCTCTTCACCGTCACCGCTCTGTGCAGAGCTACGGTAAGACCAGTGGAAGTAGCAAGTGGTTTAAAAATTCAAATAAATTTTCTGTTTTTAAATGTTATTTTGGTGTCATGGCCAGTTCAAGGGATATTTTCAGACTGTGTGCACTGTGTGTGTATGGAGTGCTAAATTAATGGCATCATTAACATGCTTTATGATTTTCTTTCAAAGTGCTACACAGTGAATCTTCAGTGTAGAGACAAATTTGAGTTACTGTTTGTCTGCGGCCGATTGTGCATGTCACACTGACAGTCACCCGCACGGTCAGGATGATAGCCTATTTTAAAATGTAGTGAGTCATCCCTCATCACTCACATTCTTTAACCTTTACCTGCAGTTTGTGTCAGGGAAGACAATGAAAGACACCCTGGAAGAATGGGAAAGCTACAGGAAGGAGTGTCTGCACAGGATGAGCACCGACCCCACCCCCTCAGGTAACCGGGCTCTATGCCATCTTCATCTGAAAGGATGGTTAAGGAGAAAGTCTGAATTAACATTCAAGTGCGCTGTAGTATTTAAAAGCCTCTGGCCTTTGTCTCCCAGCCTGGATGGGTCCAGTATGCTGTAGTATTTAAAAGCCTCTGGCCTTTGTATCCCAGCCTGGATGGGTCCAGTATGCTGTAGTATTTAAAAGCCTCTGGCCTTTGTATCCCAGCCTGGATGGGTCCGGTATGCTGTAGTTTTTAAAAGCCTCTGGCCTTTGTCTCCCAGCCTGGATGGGTCCAGTATGCTGTAGTATTTAAAAGCCTCTGGCCTTTGTCTCCCAGCCTGGATGGGTTAAGTGCGCTGTAGTTTTTAAAAGCCAAAATTCTTGACCAATCATGGCATCATGTCAGATTTAGAGCCTTTATGCTTTTTTGTTATGTAATTTTAACAAATTACTTCTACATTTTTCAATATTCCTGTCACTGTTCAACTTCACCTCTTCTTTTTTCAATCAACGAATTAATCAATTAGCATTCCACTAACTCACGTGCACTGTTTCGTTCATTCTTTGTTTTCATTCGCCCTGCTCCTCCCAACTTGATTTCCGTTTTCCTTACAACCCTGTCACAATGGTTTTGTTGTGAGGATTCATTATTCTTTGGACTACAACTAAATCTCCTTGCTGTGCCCTGAAAGTTACGTGATTTACAAGTATCATTGTATAATAATTGCGGCTATGAAGGTATTTCCTATGACGGTTAAATTTGATGGTGAAAATGAAAAAACAGCAAACACGGTTCTGTTTAAAGACTGAAAACACAGCTTTTGAACTGGGCTTTTTTAAAGCGATCTATCAAAATGTTCACGTAGTCTGTGTGTGCATTTGAAGGGCATACGGAGGAACCGCTCGGTAGTACAGTGTGTTTTGCTTTTCTACATGATGGTCAATTTTCAGAAACCTCTGAAGTGTGCTAACAAAACTTCCGGTTTCCAGGCTTGTTCTGCAGCCGCATGTTCGACAGGTACGCCTGCTGGACAGACGGCATGCCCAACACCACTGTGAAAGTGCCCTGCCCGTGGTACCTCCCCTGGCATGACCAAGGTAGCTGTGGCTTCTTCTGCCATGGTGCTGGCTGTCATTAGGGGCGGAGATGAATGTGCGATGAATGCTGTAATGTGACCGAGCATTGCTGAGTGTGTTATTCTTGGCTGTCACACCCATCCATGTCTCTGCAGTGCGGAAGGGCTTTGTTTTTCGGGAGTGCGGCGCAGATGGTCAGTGGATAACCAACAAGACAAGCCTCACCTGGCGGGACCACTCCCAGTGCCAAACAGATGACAGTCAGCAGATCGCACAGGTATTCTGCATGAACATAAAATTTACATACATCAATTGGCTATCTCTGGAAGGCAGCAGAGAGACGTAATTTATCTTTCTAATGGTTGTTTACTCAAAGTCAATTTGAACAGATCCTGCGTGGCTTAGATTGTAACGATCGATTACGACCATTTTAAGTATAGAATTAAAAGGTTTACCATTAGCTAAACTAACTGCTGGAACAGAAAATGGCCTTCCCCAAACTGTTTCCACGGAGTTGGAAGCATAGAATTTTGGTAAGCTGAGGCATTAACATTTCCCTTCAGTGGAACTAAGGGCCTAGGCCAACCCCAGAAAAACAACCCCATAGCATTATCCGTCCTCCACCAAACTTTACAGTTGGCACAATGTGGTCAGGCAGGAAACGTTCTCCTGGCATTCGCTAAACCCAGACTCGTCCATCAGACTGCCAGATAGAGAAGCGTGATTCGTCACTCCACAGGACAGGTTTCCACTGCTCCAGAGTCCAGTGGCGGCGTGCTTTACACCACCATCCAGCATTGTGCTTGGAAACCCATGCCATGAAGCTTCCGGCACTTCCGTGCGACTTTTACGCACTATGCGCCTCAGCATTTGGTGACCCCGCTCTGTAACTTTACGTGGTCTGCCACTTCGTGGCTGAATTGCTGTGGTTCCTAAACGTTTCCACTTTGCAATAATACCACTTTCAGTTGATCGTGGAATATCTAGGAGGGAAGAAATTTCATTAACTGACTTGTTGCAATGGTGGCATCCTATTTTTTATACACCTGGGACTGAATGAAACACCTGAATTCAATGATTAAGAGGTGTGGCTCAATAATTTTGTCCATATAGTGTACATATACAAGCAATACTGGGTTTTTTTTTTTTGTTCGGTTCTGTCACGGACTGACGTTTTGAGTTAAGTTTTATGTTTGTTGTAGTTTTAGTTTTAGTTTCTACCCACTAGATGTCACCCGCACTAATTGTTTCCTTCAGTCACAGGTGTTAGTCATTGTTAATCAATAAGTCTTCCCAGCACTCCCCTTTATATACCAGTCTTGTTTGTCACTTGTTCCTGGATTGTCTTGTGTATGTTTGCCAAGCCTCTCAAGCATATTCACTGTTACCAAGTGATTCTTGAAATCTAATCTAATATTTGTTATCTAGTTTTTTCATAGCATTTTTGTTTGTAGTCTAGTTTGTTTATACTGGTTGTTTGTTGTACCCCCGCTTTGTTTTGTTTGTTAAAGTAAACCTGAGTTTTCTACATCCCTTTGTTTCCTCATCTGGGTCTGTGCTTGAGTCCAAAAACAACCCGTTATTGGTTCAGTAAAACGGTTCTCTCAGATAAGACTCCTTGAATAACTGGTTCACCATACAAAATGAAAAAAATTTGAAAGGTCAGTATGGCCCCAAGCACTGGCATACATCTGACTTTTAATGCATAGAACCTTTTTGGTAATTTTTTTCCTTTGAGTGGGACTGGGTCAGGATTCATGAATACCAAAAGACACAATTATTCTCATGATGCTTGGGATGCAACCTGGCTCTATAGGATTCTGACTCTGAGGACAATGGGCCCCACTTACTTGTTTACCCCCCAGCTGAAACATGTACCTCTCTGCAGGAGAATCAGATGGCGGTCCTGGCCCATTTCCGGCTGATGTACACTGTGGGTTATTCACTGTCATTAATCAGCCTGTCGCTGGCCCTTGTCATTCTTCTCATCTTCAGGTAGATGCCACATGATTTTCATCCCCCAAACATGGACAAACTGCTGTGTGTTCCACCAGAAAGCCTATGGCTAGTATTTACACAAGTAATGTGAGCAAGAGAAAAGTGAAGGTAGAACAACAGTGCTTGCTCACAAATGCTGCTGGTATAACTTGTATCATTTACAATTATTACTTCTATTACTTTTACACAAAAACTATGCTGAACTTGCTGAACGTTTGCTAGACATGGCATTTCCACATTGCTTGTAATGCTACTCGCAGTGTACCTTCACAGTTCCGTATGATCATCTCCACGCTAATACAAATTTTATAAAAATGGGTTTACCAAGACATTGGTGTTCATAGATTCACTGGAACAGTCTGTAAGTCACAGTGTTGTGAATGTTTTGTGTCTTTAGGAGTCTTTCATCTGTTGAGAGCTATTGTTGGTCTGCTGGTTTTAGGAAGCTGAGGTGCACCCGAAACTACATTCATACCAATCTCTTTGCCTCCTTCATCCTGCGGGCCATCTCCATTCTAACACGAGACGCCCTGCTCAAGCGGGAAACCCCAGAGTTCCGTAACAACCATGATGTCTCGGACACGCTGAGCGACCAGGTAACACCCTCAGAAACGCCTTTGGACAGTCATTCTTCCTATTTTCCTGTGCTGCAGAATCAAGGTCTGTGTTAGACACAATATCTGTGCAGGAACTAGTTTTCATGGAGGCAGACATGCTTTTGACTCCAGGCTCTGTCAGGCTGCCGCTTGGCCCAGGTGGTGATGCAGTACTGTGTTGGGGCCAACTACTTCTGGCTGCTGGTAGAAGGCCTGTACCTGCACAACCTTCTGGTGCTCATGGTGTTTTCTGAGCACAGCTACTTCCTCGGATACTTCATCATCGGCTGGGGTCAGTGCAAGAAACTATAATGGTCAAGGACTATTCTGAAAATTTAAGATATTTGTTCCATAATTACTTTATCTTAAGAATTACTGAAATTTCAGACTGCACAAAATGTTTCACTCCCTGATTGCAACATTCTGGTTCACATTTATAAGTTATTATCATAGGAACATCAGTGTTCTTGACAGGAGAGATGTTGCTCTTTACACCTCTGCAGGAACTCCAGTGCTCTTTGTGGTCCCTTGGATAGTGGTCCGATATCTCTATGAGAACACACGGTGAGACTGCTGCTGTGTAATATTGGGGGGTTTAGCAGTTATTAAAACATTTCTCTTTCAGGTCAATACCCTCTGGCCTATCAAAAAGTACATTTATGAAAAAATATCGAACCTCTGAGTTGGTGCTATTATTCTTGTCAGTAAGAAGAGCCACTTTTCCAAATTGACAGTTTACGTTCAATGAACCGCATGCTAAACACCAGTTTCACTCTGGCAACTCATATTAATAAACCTGATCAAGGGTTGCCAAAGAAAATCAGAAATCCCTTCTTCTCTAGGTGTTGGGAGATAAATGAGAACCTGGCATACTGGTGGATCATCCGCTCCCCCATATTACTGGCTATTTTGGTAAGTTCCAACGCCTACATAGAGGAAACCAATCAGATGGCTCCACACACACTGTATCATTACTTGGCCCTATGCCTGTCACATCAAACAAATAAAATTGTTTATACAGTAAAAGTGGACGGTGTATTCAGTTCTGACACAAGGCGCACAAAACTGAGTCATTAATTTCCATTACAACTTTTTTGCTTTTGGCACAGACATCTCATCACAAAGATAAGCTATTCCTCACTGCTTAATTCAAAGACCAATCTGGCATCAATCTGATCTGAATGGATTAATTCAAATTAATGTTAAAGAATCAAACACCCATGCACTGAGGAGTTGTGTTGTTTTGTAAGCACGTCTGGGAAAACGAGATCTGGATGTGTCATTTGCCATGGCTCATTTCAGGCCATAAAGCAGTGACCTGTTTCATATTTGCTTGTTTGTGTCACTTTGATTTTTGTCTCTCCCATCTGTTCTGTTGCAGGTCAACTTCTTCATATTTATTCGGATAATACTGATCTTAGTTTCTAAATTAAAAGCACATCAGATGAGGTACACGGATTATAAATTCAGGTGAGAGGGCTCTCCCATGCAATCAGCGGTTCTTGTTTTTGTCTATTTAGAAAGGGAGTGCATTGTCGTACATTGGCTTAAAAACCATGAACAGAGAAAGGGCTTCTTAGAAAATGAAGACACTTCACAGCAATTAATGGGGAAGAGAACCATCCCCGTTCTGCTTGTTAATAACTCCCCCTGAATATTTATACGGCTGTTTTAAATTCATATTTAAATGCCATATATCAGCATCACTTGTGTAAGAGTACAGTTATAGTGGTGTGCTGCTTTTTATTCTGTAAACTCATAATGCATAACTGACTCAAGGCATTTCCTTGACCTGACCTTATATAAGATTATATATATGATTCACTGCTGACCTTATGTAACATAGACAATGCTGTAGGCTTGATTGTTAAACTGAGAAAATCAATATGAATGTCGAGGAGGATTGTGCACTCTTAACGTCTACTCTCGTCAGCAGGTTGGCAAAGTCCACCCTGACCCTCATCCCTCTCCTGGGAATCCACGAGGTGGTGTTCGCCATTATTACTGAGGGGCAAATGGAGGGAACACTCCGAAATGTCAACCTCTTCTTTGAGCTCTTCTTCCACTCGTTCCAGGTTGCAGACAACACTTTGGGGGCTTTTAGACTAAAAACAAGACACTGAAAAACTAAAAGTTTAATTTCCCTCTTTTTTTGTAGGGCTTTCTTGTTGCCGTCCTGTACTGCTTTATCAATAAAGAGGTAGGTAGAAAGAAGACAGAGGAACTAACTGCTGCACTGACAACTGGTCCTGAACATCTGCTCCCTCAGTGGTTTTCAGTTCAGAATTATGTGCTGCTCACCTGCTTTGGTTCCTCCCATGATGCTCATCTTCTACTCCCCCGACCCTGCTTGCAGGTGCAATCAGAGATCAAGAAGAAATGGCAGCGATGGAAGCTGGGAATGAGCTACCTGGACGAGCACCGCAACACCTGCAGCAACACACCACAGGGAGTTGCCAACGGGGCCCAGTCCTTACGCAGCCCGCCTGGCTCACAGCTGCCAAGCTGCCAAGCAGAGTACAGCAACTTCCCATCCAACTCTAGCTCCTTCCAGCAGCATCAGCACCAATCTGGGGGCAGGAGGGGCGGGGCCTACTGTTATAAATCTGCCCACAAAAAGGTGACCAATGGCACAGACGCCTGTGTGCAGGCTGAGGACCTTCCAGTCAGATACTCAGAAAGCAATTGCTGAATACAGGATTTTTCATGAATTGATGCCCACCCTTGGGTCAGGACCTGTGCTTGGAACCGGCACCTGGCACTATATTTACCTTCCATGTTGCCTCTAGTGCCTCAAATTATCTTTTGAGGACTTAAGTGCAAAAAATCTTACAACCTTTGCCCTTTGCAATTTCCGTGTTTGTAAAATATTGGTTCTGTCCATTATTGTTGTTACTCATTCATCTTATGTTTTTTTTTTTTCTGTCACTTTCTGTGCTTTTTGAGGGGAAAATGCCTGAGTTAACCTTACTTTAGACTAGCTATCTACATTCCTACTTTGAGGTTCTAGCAGGATGGGGTGTAATGCCAGTTGTGTTATGATAGCAAATGAATGACAGTGCTGAGTGTTGTGTGGAGGGACATTTGAGTAAGCGTTAAAAAACAAGAACCAGCCATGTTTTGTAAGATTAACGGTTCTTTCACCACCAAGTCCTAAAACATCCACAACCCTGACCCGCTGTAAATTATCTAGCATGGTGATTTTACTCCAAGTGCACTATACAATGTCGCTGTGTCGCAACGCCACATCTCTAGCACAAAATCTCAAGTATTTCCATATTGCATCTTTTTCTATTCTGTTAGACCTCCAGTAGCTGACTCCTTCCAAGACTAGTCAAACTTCAAACGAGTGTGTTTCCTGAGCCATGTCCTGAAATATAAATTGTTTTTATAATTAAACATGAGAGATGAACAGTATAATGTGTGCAAGACTGGTGATTCTGTTTAGCATAAAATCAATTTTATAATTCCAAAGTCATTATAAAGTTGATGTTAAACTGCTAAAGAAAACACAAATGAGAGAAGGCTATTGTCAGTGTTTAGTATAGTAATATCTTTAGTAATCTCACTATAAAAATGAAAGCACTGAATCCACCAATCTGCATACTACACTGGCTTATGAAACGCAGAATAAAATAATTATTTGTTATGGTGGAAAACATAGTCAAAGACTTATGTTTTTCCAGTACATTCTAAGAACAGCAACTTCAGCTGAAGGAATTTAGCATGTCCTCCAGATGAGGCCATTGTCCTTAATATACCTGTAGCATGCTGGGGCGTGCTCGATCCAAGAGCAGTCAAACACTGGGAATAGATAGATAGATAGATAGATAGATAGACAGATGGATATACTTAATTTATCCCCATAGTGAAATTGCGGAAGCTTGCAATTTTATAAAATTTTATTTTCCATTTGAATTAAAGAAAATGCAAGAATAAATCTTAAAGGGAAAACACCTCTTTTGGGGAAAAAAAAAGCTTTGAAATAATAAACCAAAAAAAGAATCTTCACCAATCACAATCCACGGGCCACAGATCTATCAGTCCAAATAGACTCACACTCATGTGTAGGAGTTGAGCCTGACTTTCTAGGCCGGCTTGGGCACGATAACATAATCCTTATGTACAAAATACATTTCCAGTTCTAAAAAAACAATTTATATTTTATTGTTTTATTTATACGTTTAATTAATAATTAATCCATACATTAAATCCTCACCCAACTCAAGGGTAAAATTGGTTGTGAGGCTGTGCTTGGACTCATTTAGTGACTCCACCTCCAACTACTGGTTGACTGATTGACGCTGTTATGATATGATATGATATGATATGATATGATATGATATGATATGATAGGATATGATATGATATGATATGATATGATATGATATTAAAAACTCATACTCATCTCACCCTGAATTATTCAGGTCATGGGCACCTCACGTACGCAACAATAAAGCCGTATTGTGGCATGCCAGGTTGGTCCAGAGGCAGAGCCGGTTCTGACTTCCCTGGGGCCCTAAGCAAAACCATTTGCGAGGGGGAGGTGGGGCCTGTGCGTAATTTGCGGGGTCCTACGCAACTTGCGTAGTGAGGGTATAGGGCCGCCCGACTCTGGCCAGAGGTGCTGGAGAAGGGGACACAGGGGGAGGGTGTGTGCATATTCCAAGCTTTTCACCTTGCATAAACAGCAATAAAGCTTTATATTCCCAACAAGTGATTGTGTCAGCAAAGGCGCTCCAGAAAGCATTAATATCTCCATTGCAGATATTCCATAAAATAGGTACAACTAAACCTGATTGGCTGCTTATAAACAAGTTCTATTGAAGACTGTACTCGGGACCTAACAAGTTTTCTTAAATTTATAACATTAATGACAAGCCTTTTTGATAAAGTGATCAGGGATGCAATGTGAGTCTATTGGACTTTTTGTAATTCTATGGTAGATTATCCTTTCAATTTTATTAAATTAACATTACATTTATTTATAATATCCATTCATGATTAATATATAAAATATTTACAAATAAATTATTGGGTTAAAATTGCAGATGACAAAATCCTGGCCAGATCACCACAACTTCTCCAATGACCCTTTTTTTATTGATAGCCAAATTTAATTGGACAGCGCGGACGGATTCATTGGTATTATCAACCAGGCACACTTGTTGCAGTTAGCCAAGCTGGGGCGCTACTTCACTTTAAAACAGAAGCACGCTATGTGAACCACCCTTGTTCGGTAACCCAAACTTGGCTGTCCCCAGGTGCACTAGCAAGTTATCCCTTTTAATCACTGTACCTAGTGGATGATGTGGTGCCAATAGACATTCAGTTTTTTCATGTTTTTATCCAATAATTTATTTTATTATTATTTCAAATTTCTCGGGTTTCAACAATAGAACAGCAACTTATATTGAAACTTATACGGTCACCTCCTGTAGAGTTTTATGATGTTTAGAGCAGGGCTTGATGATAAATCCCTGTTTTTGCATTCCTCTTTCCTGGTTGCGCAATTTCAGAACAAACTGGGGGGCATGCATGCATATCATTGCATTATTCATCATGGTGTTAGGACAATCATTTCAATTTTCCCAGAATTAAATAATAGAAAGTTAGATGTCGGCCAGTGCTTTACATCCTTGAGGCAAGTTTCTAACTTGTCAACTTAAGGTCCACTGCATATCAGATTTGCACACTATTAGCATTTAAGGCATCCTGATAATAGCATTATGAAATTATTTACTTCTTATCATATTTACTTAGTAAGACTCATAAGGAGCCTCCAACATTTCACCTGTTTCCTGTAAAATAAAAGGAGGCCCCTTATTTTCTTTTAAGATAAGTTTATCCTTGAAATTTAATTTTCAGATGCAGAGTCTGTGGGTTCAGTAAACCTGGATAAGGGTAACACAAGTTATTTCATTATTACATTATTTGAGAAGAAACTTTTTTGTCTTCAGTACAAATAAAATAAAATAAATTATGAATCCAATAGATTCTTTAAAAGGTGTTACACATATGTCTTTAAAGCAAGGCAGGTTTATGTAAAATGTAAAAAAAAAAAAAAAAGTGCATTTATCAGATGCTGTTTCACAGTGTTTTGTCCTGTAAAAAAATGGCCCATTGGAATTTTTATTTCAGAGTTATCAGAAATACTGCATATCACACACATTGTTCACAGTCTAACATACTACCTATGCAAACTGAGCTGCTGTTATTGGGAGGAGCACATGGATCCCTGCACCTCCAGGGCCTTGAATTCTTCCAATTACTCTCTAGTGTTCCCATCTCCACCCACCGAGAGGTCGTTATAGTTTTAATTATAGAAAAGGATTACCACCTAGTGGATACAAAAGACATTGCAACCAAAGCAAGAACATAGTTAAATAAATAATTGTATTTGAAGTACTTCCTCAAAAACAAAATACATTTCCAAATACACTGTAAATACTTCAAATACTTTCTGAAATTAAGGTACTGTGCAAAAGTCTTAGACTCCATATATTTTATACACAAATGTAGTCTTTGGCTATTTTTTCTGCATATGTTTCCAAACATAAATTTCCTGAAAGAAGAACTGAAAAGAAGAGTTCTGCAACAGATGGTATGGCCTTCACAGTGCCCCGATCTCAACATCAAGGCTGCCTGGGATTACCTGGACAAACAGGAAAAAGCTACTTAACTATGCAGTACCTTCTAGTGACTCCAAGATTTCATGGACAAGTGGGATAGACATCGATGCTGAACAGGTTTAAGCTCATTTGGTTCACTAGACAATAAACCAGTTCACCCTGGGCATCCATGAAAGTGGGATCACCACATAGTCCATGGTGAGACCCACTTGATACTGGGCTTGGCCCATCAGGGAGTTCAGCTGTCCCAGCTTGGCAGTTCACCACCATATCCTACCAGCAGGTGGCTACTAGTGAACCATTCAAATGCATCACAGTCTTCATGCCCATCCATAGCCACAACACCTATTCCATGTTGAGGCACACCCATCTATGTAGGTGGACACCATCTTCCAGCCTGAGCCCACCTCTCTGTGCCCCCACATGTAGTAGAGTGGGGCATCCCCAGGGCTCACACTCTCTTCTATTTGGAGAAAATCCTGCTACAGTAGGCCACAACTAGCCTTCAATCCCATCCATGTTATGGGTTAAGTGCCACCAGTATTGGGAAATGAAGTGGGTACCTTTGAGGTTTTGAAAGATCTGCTGCTCCACATTCAACCCTAACCTTTGCCCTTCTTCCTTGTTGTGTCTGAAATTACAGGGATGTTTTATTTCTTCTTAATATCCATGGGCACAATACCCATAGGTGTTCAAAGCAATTCATGCTTTGAATTTTAAACTTCTTTGTCTTCACAACCGGTGTATCTGCACCCATTGGGTCAACCCTCCTTCATTATCCAAGATTGGGACTGTCTCAGAGAATTAATGCAGGCCCATAGCAGACGAGAATACAGCACCTAGTATTCCAAGGTGATCTCCCATCCAAGTATTAACCAGGCCCAGGCCTGTTTAGCTTCCAAGATTAGACAGGATCGGGTATAGGCAGGAGGCCCAGGCTGCCTTTATTTCTTCATCAACCACAAAAACATACCTATTGCCTTGGAAACTAACACATTTTTTTCTTTCCCATCTTTGATAGCATGGATCGAATCCCACTATTCCTTTGTACCGAACGGAATTCTGCAATGGACAAGGGGGATACAGAACTTTTGTTGTTTAGTTCTAGCTCTGCTAGGTGGGTTATAAACCTAGAGTTGCTACCCCCTTTAATTTCCCCAAAATTATACAGAATTGACCCTGGGAGGCAAATTAAAGAATGTCCTCTGGTCGTTGCAATATGTAGCTAAAGAAGCTATATTTGTAAGAAAGGTTAGCTGAAAACGCTCTCATGTCTTAAAATTACATTGAGTACATTTATTGTTCTAAGTTAGTAACACCTGAATTTAGTTTGCATTGTCCTTTAAATTTTAATCTAATGTTTTTCTACCATTACACTATTGCATGTGAGCATATTGTAATGTATGTATGAAGGTTCCATATGTCTTGCCTTGACAGTCCAAGAGATTATAATCAACAAATGGCATGAAACAGATTGGAAACCATTGAGCAGCACAGCATGTGGTAATTATAACATCAGACGAGGAATGTTGATCAGTTTTATTGTTTACCAAACACTTTAAAATATGACATATAAGTATTGGTATTTGAAAAGAAGGATCTGATCTAATTAATAAATTGCCCCCTATTAACCATGTTTAGATGCAGGATGTCATATCCATCCACTACACTTTTGACTGAAACAACAAAATATCTACCAATAGCCAGCATACTCAAACCCATTCAACATCTGACTAAATTACTTATGTTACCGTTATCATCCTCATATGTTTATTTAAAACGTTTCCATGTTGTACATTTTATGGATAATTATTTCATAATGGCTTATGCACTTTGGAGATTGAAAAGTGGGTTGGGTTTGTCAGAGATTTGGGTGAGAGATCATGGGAGTGGTGCCTAATCCCTGAGTTTGGCATAGCATTCGTAACCGCGTGGAATTCGGCCGAAGCTACAGCACAGAGGGGTGACGTCGAGGTCGTCTGGGGGTACCATGCCTGTGAAGGTGAACTTTTGGAGGAGAGAGGTGATGAAGATGAAGAGTTCCATCCTAGCCAACCCCTCCCCCAGACAGATGCGCTTCCCTGTGGGAAAAGGTGAACAGATGGAGTTGGAGGTTAGACAGTTCAAAGGTAAAACCCAAACATGTTTCACCAGCTGGCTCCCTTGAGGAAATGCTGTGGAAACAGTGTTGGTACCTGGACCGATTGTAATACTTCTATGTTTTATTGCAGTGTTCATAGAATAATAAGCCAGCTGTACAGTGGATAGAAACCTTCCTAATACACATTTTTTTAACGAAAAGGATTCAAGAAACTTAACCCATTCCAAAGGCTAGGAAAGCATCGTTTTTCTTGAAGCGCCCGTTCTCGTCTAGGAAGTTCTCTGGGTCAAAAACCATAGGGTTTTTCCAGAGTTTTGGGTCAGATAGTACAGAGGATAAAAGGGGGAAGATCAATGTTCCCTGTACAAACAAATAAATCAAGACAAACATTAAAATTCTGCCACGGCTTTCCTATAAATATATATAAACAATAACTTAAGTCTAGAGTCAACATTCTTATAGTTATTAATTCACAAAACTTATTATTTTAATATCCAGTACCAAAGGCTACATATAGAAAAATAATAATCTGACACCAGAAATGTCCTCTATTTTACTGTTTTTCACCAGTGTCTGGCTGTTTCAAAAGTATTGACACTCAGACAAATTAAGGACTTTCATTCATTCATGCATACATTCAGTCATGGTGACACAGTTAAATCTGAACACTGATAAACATTAACCTCAAAATCGATATACACTATACTGGACAATACTGGGCAAACGTATTAGGACATCACACATTACACCTACAGGAGCTTTTATGGCATCCCATTCTAAATCCATAGAGTGGAAGCTGTTATAGCTGCAAAGGGGGGACCAACTCAATTCCACGCCTATGGATTTAAAATGGGATGTCATAAAAGCTCCTGTAGGTGTAACGTGAAAGCGTCCCAAATACTTTTGTATGTTAAGTTAAGTTGTAGTCACCGCAGGAATGCTGAAGTTCTTGAACACTACTTTGGATAACAGTTTGTGTGGCACAGCGATAGGGGCCAGATCCATGGACCTCTGGATCTCGTGAATGACAGCATCAGTGTAGGGCATGTTCTGTCTGTCCTGGGCAGTGGGGTTCCTTGAAGAGCCAATCACCTCGTCAATCTCTTTTTGAATTCGTTCTGAGAGAGGAATAATAGAAGGTCCTGAATGATTTCATAGCCATTCATCATTTACCATAATGAACAAATCACTCGAGAAACAATGCAGTACAGTGGATATCTTAAACAATCAGAATAGCTGCAGAAACCTTGGACATCAGGATATTTCATCATGAGGAGCAGGGCGTGTCTCAGGGTAGAGGAGGTGGTTTCTGTCCCCGCTGAGAATAAGTTCAAAACTGTAGACAGCAGGTTATCATAGTGGAATTCACTGTCAGGAATGTTTTTCTCCTGTTGACAGATTCACACCTTCAGCCTTTTGTTAGTGCAAACATTCCATTGCAGCTTTATCCCACTTAAAACTGTAAAAGAACACCCTATATTTTAAGATTTACCCAGCATCTGTGCACTCTCCCCAGCAACCCCAAGCCAGATGCTACCACAGACACACACACACAATCAAATCATGGTCTCAGGTTTCAAAATACACACACTTCTACTTTTTAAATAAATTTAAGAAATAACCAGGTGTCCTTTTAAAGTTTTGCCATTCAGTGCTATTTTCTGATAGGGAAATTACCACATTATTTCAAGGCTGGATAAGTACAGTGCATCTGGAAAGTATTCACAGCGCTTCACTTTTTCCACATTTTGCTATGTTACAGCCTTATTTCAAAATGGATTAAATTAATTATTTTCCTCAAAATTCTACAAACAATACCCCATAATGACAACGTGAAAGAAGTTTGT
>JAOVYW010073465.1:0-17659 GCA_025775045.1 Hiodon tergisus
ACCCCCCCCCCCAATACGGTGTCACTTGCCTGCCGGCTCCCTACCCAGAATCCCTCAGTGTCCCGCTGGCGTTGTGCCGTGGTGCATTCTCCTCTTCCCTGTGGTCTCTTGGGCTGGCTATAGCTGTGGTCGTCACTAAAGGGCTGGTCGGGGGAACAAAGGTTTATTAATACACCCTCCTGGAATATTTTTTCATGGGTCCCGTCCGCTCATTCCTGTGTGTCGCTGTAGAAACACTGTCCTTGCTTCCCCGAAACGCCATCGAGGGGTCATGTGTTGTCGTGGTCTGTCCAGGAAGGGGCGCCAAACCCTGGAGATTGTTCTTATGTGGCTCATAATCAATTACTTGGGCCAAACTTTCAAGCTGCTTCTAATAGATTATGGGCGTGGAAGGCAGATTTTAAGTACAGAGAAGATAGGGTGTGTTGGACCCTACTAAACGAAGTTTAGATCAAAGCAGGAAAAAAAAAATGAGGAAATGCTGTCATCTCAAAGCAATAACTCGAGCCTGTCTGGGAGTTTCTACAGACACGTCCTGTCAAGCTTTTATCTCATGTCATGTGACTTCTCGCAGGCTAAGAAAGGCACATCGCTGTGGTATAGGCACAGTCGCCAACGGGCTGGATTCTCTTTATTACGGGAACCTTGATAAACATCGGGGGGACTTTATCCTCGATAGGTCAGGATAACCGAGGATTGGAGTCGCGCTGTCAAAGCTGCTGGTGCTAGTAAAATCCTTTGGTGGTTTGTCCCAGAGGTCCAGTGGGGTCATCGGCACTTGTGCCTGGCTGTTGTCTGTTCCAGCAAGTTATTCCGTCTGCGATGTTTAACCTACTGTTTTGTGGTCATTTCTTAATCGATATGAGTCATAGGACCTCAGATTTTTAATAAGTGAGCATCAGAATGGAAGTTGGAGCTTGTTTTGATACAGTGATCACTGTACTTCCTGATGACTATCAGTGATTTGTTTACCACACAGTCAAATGTATGCCTTCTAGAACAATCTATAGCCGGATGATTTTGAGATGGCTTTTGCTCTTGTAAGCTTACTTGTCTAATTATCTTATGCATGAACACGTTCTCTCTTCTTGAACACCGCAGGGACTCGGAACATCTCTATTGCATTTAACGTGATGAGAGATGGGTTGCAGCAACCATAGAAACCCTGAGTTGTTCTTTATGCAAGTGCAGTCTTAATGGTGGGACACTTTAAACATTCCCAAGGGTGAGGTGCAAAGTTATTTTATTTGTGCACCCCCTGTATATGGGTACTGTTTTGTAATGGATGTGTGGTTATATTTTTAAATCTTGGAGCTTGATATTAATTTAAAGTCTCAAAATGTGTTTGAAAATCCAGTCCGCGGTACCCGAGGTTATTAAGTACATTTAGTATCTCGGTACTGTAGGGGGAACATCGCACTGATAATCAAATTTAGTGACTCTTTTTTTCACCCCCGGAGGGTTTTTGAGAAAATCCCGATTGACTACACTGTACTTAAAAAAATAAAATAATTTAATTTAATTTAGAATGGTCCTATTAATTTTAGGACCATGCCAAATTTTACATTGTTGGTTGTTGAGGTGGATTGACACCCAACGGCAGTGGCTTAGATAATATATTAAATACTTTACTGTTTTTATTCACTGCCTGAAGCGGAGTGCTGGTTTAAAAGTCTTGCGCTCGGTTCTGTTCTCGATATTTGAGCATTGAAGAGGAGCTGATTGGTGCCGTGTTGAGGAATTTCCAGTAGCACTTAACTTTTGTAAATTTACCTGTTGTAAATTTAATGTACCTCTGGACTTCTGTGATTCTCTTTCCAGTGTTTCAGCACATCTGACCTTGTTCTGTTGAAAAAAAATTATACTTAATATGTCAAAAAAAAGATTTGTGTTTTCTGCTGTGAGTTTGACTCTAATATCTGAATAATATCTTGTTTATTTTTTTGACTGAATATGTGTTTTTTATTAAATGTTAAATGTGCCAGATGCATGAAGGAGTTACTAAATATTTCATTATGGGCAGTATTGATTATTTGAATGTTTCTTTGCTGGGTAGAAAAGACATTTGGGCATCTGGTTCAGTTGTTTTTTTAAAAGCGCTTGGTTAAATGCATATATTAACAGGCATGCTAACGGAACAGCGTAGCCACGCGTTGGCGCTGTCTGTGGTGGATCCACGAGGGATTGATAACAAAGGAGTTATTTCACAGAAATGGATAAGAACCTGGTGCTGCACCTTCATAAGCCCTCCGTGAATCATGCAGACCCGGCCGTTAGCTACGGCCCTTATAAAATCACGGTCCAATTTATTCATTTCTCCGACCTTATTTCTGACCCTGCCCCTTATTTCTGTGTGGTTATTTCTTTCCCAGTATTTTCTTAACTCTTAATGGGCTGCTCTCCCTTGTCCTTTATGGTTTTGCGGGTGACAGAGCAGCAACGGGGAGTTGGCCCCCCCTAGGTGTAGCAGCTGACCTGCGCCCGCGTGCGGCGTGGCGTGGACTCGTGCTTCTCTCAGTGCTCATAATTAGCAGTGCTCCTCTTTTCCCTACCACCACCGCGGCTGCCACCTGGAACCACGTTAATGTTGCTATTACTAAAACTATTTTTTATTTGTAAACTCATCTGTTGATTTAATAAACTACTGATAAATAAAGAAGCATGAAGTTAATTATTTTATATATTTTATTACATTATTTATTTAATGGATAAATGGTTTCAACTGAATAGCTGTAATTTGTCGGAAATTCAAAAGATGTACTTGGCGTTGGAGGGTGAAAACCATGCAAATGAGGTTGTCTGCTTTATTGAAAATGATAATTATCTTGAGCTGGATGCAATATGTGACATTTCCACTAGATGTCGTCAGACACTACAAAGGACAATGCTGCACTCGTAATGAATGCAGCCTAGGAAAGCAACACACTTTCAACAATTAATAAACCAGAGATGCACATAAAATCAATGCGATTTTAATATAAAGCTTTGATTAACAAAATCCTTAAGCATTGCGGGCTAACAATACGGTCATCAGTAACGGGGATCGTTTGACAATATCAGGACTGCAGTATTGTGCCTGTTAGTGGCACTTGTTTGTGCCCTGGGTGGCCACTCTAGCCCTGACTGCACTGGGGCAGGCTCACACTCTGGCTCAGCGGGGTGGTCAGCGTGGAGTGGGTCAGCTGGCAGGAGAAGACGTGGCCCGTGTGCCACTGGGCTGCTGTCAGGACCAGGAGGCTGCTGAGGGAGTAGGTACCGTCGGCCTGGCGCCGGTACTCGCTGGTCTGGACCGCAGGACCGGTCAGGGCTGCGCCGTCCTCCAGCCAGGACACGGTGGCAGAGTCGGGGGAGAATCCGTGTGCCAGGCACACCAGGGTGGCCCTGCCCTCAGACAGCTGCTTGTCGGACGGGGGCAGTAGAGTCAGCTTTGGGGGAGATGGGGGACGACCTGTCAGACGAGAAGATTACATAAACACCTGACAATGGTATGGTTTTTTATTTTATTTAAAATAACGTTTTCTCATTGGCAGCTGCATGGATCGTATCTGTAACGTCTTCAATGAGTACGTGCATTGTGTCAATTTTAAAAAAAACATTCATTTTCATACCTCAAATTTTCATCTTATTTAACTCGTCAGATTAATAGAGTAACATTGGTGCTTTTTGTATCCTATAATAGTAAGTATAAGCATCCTCAAAGCATAACCACGCTCAGTAATAAAACTTGCTCTTTGTATGATTTCAAAGTAATATAACGGATTAAAAATAATGAACCACCAGAGTAATGGAGAATTACTCCAGTTAATTCAATTGCTCTTTTCTGCTAATATACTACCATTTTGTTTAACTGTAAAAATTGTTCTTTTCTTACGGTGCTGGAACAACATATCCCATTAGTAACATACTGCAAAAACATGAAATATAGAAGCGATTAAAAATTGATTATGTAAAGATAACAGTTGAATATTTAAATGTTAAATTTCCCCTTCTTAAGATTTACAATTTTATGAGTGCCTGGGTGTTGGCGATGATCAGATACTATGGAGTATCTGAATAATCAGAGTTTTTATAATTTGAAAATACAGTGAAAAACAGAATGCAGTGCTAACATGCAGCTTGCGGTAAAGAAGAAATTTGTTACAGTTTTCACCTCAGTGTTGAGAGATTAGAGATCACAGTCCCTTTACACTCACCAATTTCAAGCCTGGTTCCTCCACCAAAGGTTGTCTAGCCCACAGTGTTTCAGCCCCGTACAAAAACCTAGAAACCTGGAGTATAACAATATTGTTCAAAAAGCGCAGTTTGTTCAGTATTTACTGTGTTAATCAAACGAAACATGTTGGATAGAACTAATATATGAGCTACGAATGTAAATAAGAATGAATTTGCTTCTATTAAATAGATTTGATGGATAATTAACATTACTGCTATACTAATACTATAATTAATATGACCATGATTAATGTCTCCAAAAATATCAGCAATGTTTTTAATAGTGCTCTATTTTATTGTAGTACTTGAAGTAATATTATCAATGAATAAATGTCTCCATACCAAGACCATTTTCTTAATGCTGGATGGAGCTCCACTGTCAGAAACCGTAACTTTGATGGCGGAACAAAAATCCACAGATTTAGGCCGAAAATCCCATTTAAGGTGGCAAATGTGAAGTCCCCAAGAACAGTCCCAGATAAGAGAAAGCAGTCAGCGCGGACGATGGGTTCTGCCTCCACTAGACCAAGTACAGAGGGTTTTTGTATGGACACAGTCGTGGACTCCCTAACTGTGGCCTGTTGAGGGACAGCCGTGACAGGCACAGTAGTACGTGGCTTCATCCTCAGCCTGGGTATCAGCGATGTTCAGGTACTCCATTCTACCAGAGTTTTCATCAGATCCAGTAAACCTGGCAGAGACTCCAGAGGCCGGTTCTCCGTTGCTATTCACAAGAAGTCTTGGGCTCCTGCCAGTCTTCTGCTGGTACCAGGTAATATACCAGTTCTTGCTACCATCAATGGAACAAGATATTCGAGCTTTGGTTCCACCAGACACAGAGAGCACTTTTTGCTGGGTCATCACCAGCGCCTCCCCATCTATAAAGCAGAAATAATATCATTTTTAGTGACAAATTTTAAATTGGATCGTTCCACTAAAAAGTATAAGCAATCAGCAATAACGATACAGAAATTTTCCAGAGGAGTTGTTAATAGATGTTAATAGAAGAATAAGCTAGAACTGAAGTGTTCAGTGGTCTTACCAGGCATCAAAAAGGCAATCAGGAGAACCAGGCTGAAAGACATGTTGACCGACAGATTGACTGGCTTTGACAACCTTTAACAGACCAGAGATGAGACTTACACTGCATTGTTTATAAAGGTGGCTACAACGCCCCAGGGGACTGTGGTTACATACAGGTGCAGGCTCTCGCAGTGACACACACACAATTAGTCTCATTTACTGATATTGCATGCACATGTTGATTTAAACGCCACCGTCTTCCACAACTACTCTTGCATGTAGTCTGCATCCAAATTTGCATGCACCAATCTGGGTAGAAGTTCCCGTGGAGGTTTTCTCAGATACGAGTGACTGGCCATGGGCCTTGCCCCCTGCTGCGGGTGGAGACAAGCAGGGGAACAGGTGGGTGGGGTGGGCCCTGTGTTTCAGTTGTTCTTCCCGTTTCTGGGTTTCGGAGACAGCTGAACTCTCGGTTTCTGAGTGGGGGGCGGGGCAGGGAGGATAAAGATAGCCTAGCCTAGTGGGAGGGGGTGAAATCACTGTACGTTTCTGTTCTCGAACATCAGGCGGCCCTGATTCATCTCTTTGCGAGATTATTATGGGTATTTTTTTCACACTTCAACATTGTCACTAATCTTTGATTTCACGCCTGATATTTCCCTCTGCATTTTAACATTGAAACAAACTGTTGTCTGTTGTGTGTATCCTAAGGTTCATTTCTGGGGGGGGGGCAAAAAAGGCAAACAATATTTCTCCACAGGAGGGATTTTACCCATTTAACATTTATCTGTTAATTATACAGCAATATGTCTCATTCTCTCTAGTCAAAAACTGGAGCTCTAAAAAGGTCTTGTGGACTCGTAACCAAAAGTTTGTAAAACATTTTTTCCCAATCATATTGCAGTCAAAAGCTAATTATTAAATTGCACTTTTTGAATCAAACATTGCATTAATTTTTTTTATTCTACGTTGTATAAAGCAAGGTAGCCATCTATGTTCCCGAAGAGCCAAAATGCGCATATAGTCCGGTAACACCGAAAGCCAAAAGAAAGCTGTCTTTCACTCACTCCTATAGTAAGGTAACCCGGAGAGCAGACATCCGCATGTGAATGCGCTCCACTAAAAAACCTTCTCACAGCTCCTGGCGTGCGCAGGAGTGCTACGTCAACTGAGCAAGTAATTACACAAGGCAATGTTCAATCACATGACAGGGTGGTCTTTGATAACGTTTAAATTCAGAAATGTTAGAAGCTTTGAGCTGTGATCTCTTAGGTTATACATAACGCCAGTTGGCCTTTCAGGACCATAGCCATGGGTACGATGAGGAGCACATGTGTCAGACCTAATTAAAGTAAGCAAGCTGGTTTAGCCCATACATCTGCACTTTAAAGTGACCCCCATCAGCCCTGACAGAAACAGGAAATTAAATAAAAGCCACGAAACAGACAAACGTAATAATATCCAGTTAATCATTAAACGCAGGCACAAAAAACTGTGAATCATCTTATATGAAAGCACTTGCACCTTGCAAAATACCTGCAAATACATTAATAATTAGTGTTCTCTTGTAATGCAATGATAGATTCACCAGGAATCTAGGACAGGAATCGCCAACACACTGACGCATTTTTTCGGTTTAGGGAGATCTCTTAGGTTATACATAACGCCAGTTGGCCTTTCAGGACCATAGCCATGGGTACGATGAGGAGCACATGTGTCAGACCTAATTAAAGTAAGCAAGCTGGTTTAGCCCATACATCTGCACTTTAAAGTGACCCCCATCAGCCCTGACAGAAACAGGAAATTAAATAAAAGCCACGAAACAGACAAACGTAATAATATCCAGTTAATCATTAAACGCAGGCACAAAAAACTGTGAATCATCTTATATGAAAGCACTTGCACCTTGCAAAATACCTGCAAATACATTAATAATTAGTGTTCTCTTGTAATGCAATGATAGATTCACCAGGAATCTAGGACAGGAATCGCCAACACACTGACGCATTTTTTCGGTTTAGGGAGATGTCCCTTTAAGTTAGGAGGTTTTTCCGACACGATGCTTTTGCGTCACTGGACGTCACCTCCCTCTTTCGTAAACCATGGCGGTTCGTACTGTTTTTCGCCTTCTTCCAACGCACAGAACTCGTTTTCAGCCCAGGTTACATGACTGGACCCGGTCAGAATGCCTCGGTAGTTTGGCTACAGCACACTTGCGTGCTGCAACCCAGGAGGTGGCGCCTTTCTCTTCAGAGATATTGCAGTGTGCTCGCCTCGGAAGGTCATACGGATCCAGTTATATAGCCTGCTCCGTTGGCCAGAACGGTGACGGAGATACTGGTGGCAAAAACTGCAGTCTTACTCTTCTAAGTGTAGTAGGTAAGAGTAATACATTTTATGTCCACGTCATATAAATCTATGAATAATGCCATGGTTATGAAACCGAGGAAAGTAACACGCTAAAGTTAAAAACTATTCCCGGCAGCTAGGAATGTAAATTAATTAATATACGTTCCATTCCTATTTATCGTAATGCCTGTGTGCATATGCATATGCATATGCACGTTTAGCGGGTTATAGCTGCCCTGTGAGTGTCGGAGGCGTTGCACATTGTTTTGGACCTAAAAACAAAGATGCTGTTTCTGTTCAGGACCAGACTAATAGAGAGATTGATTTACCTGGCCGTCATTTCAGCGTTCTCGTTCTTCACAAAGTCTGATGATGCAGAGGATGGCGCAAAGAAGGAGGAGGATGAGATCGTCATGCTCCTGAAGAGAGCCAAGGTACAAACGGCCTTCGGGTATCAGTCTGGAGTTAATGCGTTAGTATTAGTACAACATTAGTAACATCACGAGTTAGTACGAGCCAGTAGTGTGTGTTAGAGGATTTACTGTGTTGTACTACGAGATATTATTGTCCACCCAAAGCAGGGGCTCTCAGAACAGGGTCCTGGGTGACCCCCCAGACCTGAGGTTTTCTATCTCTCTTTTTAACCGATTGCAGGCTTAATGCTGCGAGAAACGACTAGATCAGTCGCCCCCAACGCTTGGCTTATGGGCGTTGTGTTCCCACCAGACCCTACAGGGTTGCCTTCAGCCCGATCTTAAAAAACATTACGTAACTAATTTCTGGTCTTGGTTTGGTGTGTTTCAGCTTAGCATCATGCGTGAGGAACTGGAGGCTGCTAGCGTTTACCTGCACCAGGCAATCCGGCTGGCCCACCGAAGCCACAACAACCAGGCCATCATCTATACCTACAGCCTGGTACAGACAGGTCTCCCTCACTCCTGGGGACAGAGCTTTACTAAATGCCAAGCATTTTACCACCCCCAGTTACACCAGGTTTAACCATTTAAACATACAAGCCCTACAAGGGTAGCGTGAATAAATTCAGAGAAATGACGTACCTTATGTGGAATATTTTGGGTGCTCATCTCGGTGTTTAATTTGCTAAAACCCCATCATAGAGTTCCCATAATTTGGGTTAAAAGTTTTCAGAGTTGATGACCTAGCGGTATTGCACACTAGGGGTGCACGGCTTTGCAAATTTCAGTTTGGTTTCTATTTGGTTTTACTTCTAAAAACGTATCGCTCCCGGCTGGTAACATTAGGAAATGATATATCATAGAACAGTATAAGGCAAACATAAGGGAGAGAACATTGGATGCAAAATTTGAGATCTGATTATTATTTTGAGATGTATTTTATTATATTCAAGGCAACAAATATGTTTTTATGTTATTTTTTCCGTATAAATGATACTGAAAATTTGATTAACTGCATGTCCATTTTGCAGATGAGCTTTTTTAAATCGTTGATTTTTAGCTCCGTGATATCCGTTGCCTAGCAGTTTGTACTGCTTGTCTACTGAAATCTTACATGAAAGCATGGTTTCTAACTGCTGTTATTACAGCTTGGAGTTCACATTTTTATCACATATTCTTTATTTTAGAATCCCCCTTGCTAACGCTGGTTTGTTTACTTTCTCTAGATGGCAAACCTTGCCCTTGTGCAAGGTCAGCTGACCAATGTGAGTATGAGGGAGGAGGTCTGATCTCGGAGGTCTGCTCTGAGCCACGGGCACTGCAGTGACCCTATATTCTCTGGTTTCCCACAGGCCGAGAAGCTGTTCAAAGCCACCATGAGCTTCCTGCTGTCCGGGGGCGCCCCTGAGGTCAGGAATGGTCTGGGACCCCTGGGGGGGGGCAGGATGTGCCTGGAGGTGTGACTCTGACCCTCAAACCCCCTGACTCCTCTCTCATTCTCCCTGTGGCAGGACGACAATGCCGTGGTTGAGATGTCCCTGAAGCTGGCCACGATATACGGGTCCCAGAACAAGTGGGTTGACTTTCATATCGGGTCGGAGGGTTGGAAAGACTCTCAGATGCTGTGGCGTTGCTTTCTCTATAGCTTAGATGGTCGATGGCTTTGCGTTTCTCCGAGACACGTGGTCCCCACGATCACATGGCCCCACATGGATGTAGGATTCCCTAATTCATGTGTTTCCTTTAGAGTGAACGTGCCTTGTGTTTTATTGTGTCCGCCCCAGGCATGAGCTGGCTGAGCACGGGTTCCAGTTCTGTATCGATTCCCTGGAGGCCAAGCTTAAGAAACAGAAGGACCTCCCTCCTGATGCCCTCTCAGGTACAGGTAACTCTTTCATTCGCCTTTTTTACCCCTTTAAATGATAGGTTGTGTTGTTTCATGTTTTCACAGTGGTTGAGTCGTATGACGGCAGTGTAAAAGTTCTACTCTAAAATTCTGTCACCATTTGTTGTTCAAAAATATAAAAATTGTCGCAGGTGCTACTCCCAAATATATATTTACGGGAGCTATCAGCAGACCTGGGATTTCCAATGTAGTCCTGCAGTCTGCTGGAGTTTTAAACAGTCCTCCAGTACCTTCCAACCTACCTTCAGCTTGTTGGCACCTGTATGTTCGGACTTCTTTGTAGTTATTTTCTTCTCATTTAAATGCATTCTGGGACTCGCGCAATGCTTTCCCTTGTGAAATTGCACTGACAGCCAGTGAGAGATTTTAGTTTGTTGGGATGTGAAGAAGTCACGTAAACCCTCATGTGCAGAGCTATACCCTGCTGCTCTGCTCCCCTGACAACCCCAGATGAGGAGCGCAAAGACACACATCTGCTGCTGGGACTGTGCCTGGACTGTCGGGCCCGGTACCTGACGGACCGCCGGCACCTCGACCAGGCCCGTCTCGACTACCAGCGCGCTCTTCAGATCTGCCGAGAGGAGCAAGGAGAGGCACACCCACAGGTGCGCGCGTGCATGTGCGCAGATGTGGATGATGTGTGCGTGCGTCCGTGTATGCGCACAGGTGTGTGTGTGTGTGTGTACGCGCGCGTGCGTGCATGCGTGCATGTGTGTGTTTGGTTACTCGAGGATCTACTCCCTCTTTGTTCTGATTAAGATTTTTAGTGTGTGCTGATGGAGCTGCGTAGTGGAGGATGCATTGTGGCTGTCTGCGTTTCAGACCCTGGTGCTGATGAACGACCTGGCCACGGTGCTGGACATGCAGGGTCGTTACGAGGAGGCACTGCGCGAGGTGAAGAGGGCTGTGGAGCTGGGCAAGGAGGCGGGCCACCCTGACCAGCACGTGCTGCTGGTCAACATGGCAGGCATCCTGCTGCACCAGGGTGAGGGATTGGGGTGTGGGCGGGGCACATGAGGGCGGGGCACTGGCCTTCTTTAAACCTTTTTTTAGGCCTGGTTTTGAAGAATTTAAGAAAGGGGTGTAAGGATGAATAAATTGAACAAGAATTATAAATGGAAGTACTAACTTGAATGATAAATGGTAGTAATATTCAGTAGTGAACAAGAAACACTATCATCAAGCCTATCCTTAGCATATGCTCAGTTTCGGTTTTGAGCAATGTCGTTGCGTATGATCCATGTCTACTTGCATTTAACACATGACATTCTTTATTACTTAATTGATAAAACTATTATACAGTAAAACAGCCATTACTCAAGTCATTCATTAATTAAGTCTTAAATACTTTTTAGTAATTTTTTTTAGAAACTTAACAGTGAATTGGTTAAATGCGACTTTTGGTGTTAATCTGTGGCTGTAGAAAATCGAGGAAAACGATTGGCTCTGGGCAGTGAATAAGATCGCGCTCGCATGTCTCCTCGGTACAGGCCAGCTGGCGGAGTCGGGGCGTCTGTATCAGGAGGCGCTGGCGCTGGCCCAGGCGGCCGGAGACGACGGGGCAGTGGAGCAAGTCCAAAATGGGCTGAAGAACCTGGAAGACAAGAGGGACAGACGGACAGATGAGGCCTGAGAGCCAGCCGGAACAGACACGCAAAGTACCCCGTCCCGCCCTGAATGGTCACCGAATGGCTGTTTCCCTGGGTGAGATCAGCACGTCAACAACATACCCATATCGCCCTGAAGGAGGAGGGAGGGGTGGATGCTTTGTTACTAGCTGCTAAGAGTCCACCATCCTTATTAAGCCTGGTATAGAAGGAACATTGACTGTACCTCTGCGTATTGAATGTGTGAATAAAAGTTTAGCGTAACCCGACTGCCCAGATCAGGGACCACTCTAGACAGTCTTGTATGCTGTTCTACTTCTTACCCATTTTAAATCTAAACGCACATGGTCTGCAACGTAGGGGCCAGCAACTCCTCACACTCACTGTGTTTCATATTAAACACGCACACACAGCTGAAAAGCCGAAAAGAGACAAAAATAATTACATCGAACTGCCTCCTTTGTAGCACAATGTGAAACTGTTATATGTTGCTGTATTAAAGCCGTTTGTCTAGTGCCTGATCCTGATTGGTTGTGAAAGCCAGATCGGTATCTGACAAGGAAACGCCCTTCCTCTTGGCATCTCTTGAGAGACGTCTTTAATTATCCCAGCCTGTCTTTCGTTACAGTGAATCCCCACAAACGAATCACAGCAAAGGCGGGAAGGCAGCAGAGTCCTAGCCCCATAGGCTGATTTTATAGCATCAGACAGCGGAGTTCGGCACACGCCAGAATGAATGCATGTTCCTATAGCACTGTACAGGTCGGAAAACCAGATCTTTGAGAAGCATATTTGATCCTCTAAAAACAAATGCAACTGAATTATTAATAATAATGTGTTTTTTTATTTATTTTCTTTTTTTAATTAAAATTAGATAAGGCCGTTTTGGAGGGGGTCTGTTCTGGTATTGTCAATTTCTGTTTGCACACACAAAGATGAAAGAACAGGTTATGGAAAGTTAATAGAATGAATGTTACGATAAATCACTGTCATGGACCGAGATGATTGATTGTCCGTGTGCCCATTGGTTTTCTGTCTCAGAAAATAACCATTTAAAAGCAAAATCCTAGCCATGTGTTTTACATCTTAGACATTAGATCTTAGACTCACTGACGGAACACATGTCAAAATCAAACATTTAATCCGATTAATCATATATTTCATCAAAGAAGCGTAAACGAACTCGAGGTTGGATAAATATTGTAACTTTTTCCACTTGAAAATGACCACCAAGTAGTATCGCAGTTCTACTGATAGCTACATGCTTGCAATTTCCGCTTTTAAACATTTTTATAGCAAGGATGTAATATTAAAATATGTGTGGTAGTAAATAGTAAAAAGTAGTGAATTCAGATTTAGTCGGATTAAATTTAATGTAGGTAGGACTATGTATTTTCTCAGATTATGAGTGTGACCATTGTGCCTCCATTGTCGCGTTATATGCGCCAGAGGGCGCTAATGGCTTATGTAATTATTGTGATAGAATATTTGGTGACGTGCCAGGATCATCCTTCCTTCTGCTCGTTAGTGAAAGAAGGAAATTAAACACGAAGCTAAGAAAAACCCAGGTTAAGCAATAGCTCTCACTATTTTGTCAACTAAAAAAGTGAGATGAACAGTAGGGGCTCGGTGATGCACTTGTGCAGACGTGAGGGAGGAGTAGCTGTGGCAGATGGATTTAATTTATCCTGTTCAGCTTCTGTTTGTCTACTGATTTGCCTCACAAACCTCATCTGAGAAGACATGGCAGCATTTAAAACAACAAATCAAACTTTTTTCCCTGGTCCTTATAGTTACCTATTTTTTTGGGGGGGGGTAAGGTTGATAAGGCTATACTGTAGCTCACTCTAAAAAACACATGCTATTCATTAGCTTATGTAGCAGTCCATTGGTTGCAAGGCTAATGACCAGAAGCTTTTGGACCTATTTTGTTGGATTTACAGTCATTCAGTTGGGGCCCATGATATAGTTCCTAAAAAATGACTTGCGTGTCAAGGCTGAAAAAGCATTATGCATTAATTGCTGATTACAGATTTAAATTAATTTACCTAAGCTGGTTTACTTAAACTGTTTATAGTGAAACTCGAAACTGCAAATATCCACAATGTGCAGCATAATCAACCCCCTGTCACAACTGACCTTTGGAAGAGAATTACCATACTTCATAATTGAGTGTGGCGGACAAGTCATGGTTTTGGCAAATTTGAACTAAACAAACAAATGCTTCTTACAAATTAATGTGTTGGTCAGTTTAAGATTTTCTGAAAAACGGGGTATTTTTTTGGCATCCGTATGCCAAGAGTGGGTTTCAAGGTTATGAAAATGTTGATGTTTGACTGGTATTCCAGTACACATTGTGTGGTTAGACTGGAAGCCATTTAAGTCAGAACATTATGGAGAGATCATTTGTTTTGTTAAGCAGCTGAATTGTAAAAGTTGCCATCATCCATCAAGACGAACATCATATTTGCGCACCAATGTTTAGACAGTGACTGATTGAAGGGACGGCAGCCTCTCATGTTTACGGACATTGACATTGATACGGAGTTGATTTATGGGTATGTTGGCACAGGAATAATAAAATAAAAAAACGGTGCACGCCGTGAGAACCGCTACACAGAAAAGTCCGCTCTAGCGTTACTACAGCCAATCAGATGGGCAGAATAAAGCCTGGTTTCAAAGCATTGCATTAATTTTGACAGTGTTTTAATTAACATCTTTGTCACCCTTTGCTTTGTGAAGTCAGCTTTAAACATCTGGCAGTATGACAATCTTATCAATTGGATCCCCATAAATGGAAATATTTGAGACTTTTAGGACCTTTGAAGACTAGAAAGTGAAATGCACCCCTTACACTGAACAGCTGAGTAGTTACTGAAAGACTCCGGGCACCTGAAGCGGATACAAGTCTGGTGTCTACACCACCTGCTGCATGGTCAAGCAGATGGATCTCTTTACACATGAACCAGTGTGCACTTTTCTTTATAAAATAAAACATCCAAGCCAACTTTTTGAATGCAGTCGCATGTAACAACGACAACAAACACAATAACTGCAATAGCCACTTTTCAGCAACAGAAAATAAAAGAGTGAATTAGTTTATTCTTCAAATGCTGTATAAACACACGTGGAAATGATATATAAGCTTGGACTTTGGGTGGACCCAGAACTTGAATATCTGCAACGTTTCACGATTAAAGGATTATTGCAGCTGACTCGTCAACATTAAAGTTACAGTGATAAAATTTAATTTCATAATTAAACTGCAAAGATCTATGTGTAGCAACCTAATGGCTTTCCATAATTAATGCATTATTATTTTGTCATTGGCACAAAAATTGCCAAATAACCCACAAAACGTTTACACAACACGTGATAGAAGACGGATGAGATGATGGATGGATGATGATGAATGAGTCCTCAAAATAAATTTGGTTCCAAAATCATACATGACATAAACATCAAAGAGTAACTTATTTGCCCAAACCGTTATATAAACTGCAGTGGGGAAACTCATCACAGCATGTTCTAATTTTACATGAAATCTGTTTAAATGACATGCATTTTTCATTGCGAAAATAAATATTGTTAAATTCACTACAGTGTAATAACCAGTATTGTGTTACGACTCTTATTTGACAAATAATTGGAATGGCGAAATTATTGTTTTGATAATTACTATTCCATGCATTTAACACAACGTAAGGTTCTCAAGAAATTTTATCTGCATAAATGTCCATGTATGACCCTTGAATTCTATCAACTACATTCTCCGTTAAATAACAGAGTAAGGAAAAGAAAACCACTATTCAGATTGTCAAAATGATTGCATATTTCCAACGCCTGTCAAATCGATATGGTTTCTCAAAAAAACTCACGACATACATAACAGTCATTCGGGGGTAATGAGAATTGTAAATGGAATCAAAACAAATTTAAAACGCACATTCTCTGGCCACGATATTGGATTTCGGTTAACATTAGCAGCTACCAGCTCCGCGTAAAAACATAGTTGAGCTTTTTTCTGAAGCTGCTCTAAATCTGTAACAAAGTGTTATAGCAATGATCATTATTTTGCGTTCACTAAATTAAAGCCTTTAATCGCATTTGTCAAGTTTACGACGTGTTCCCCTTAAAGAGTTAGCTTGGAACTACGTCGCAACACGTGGGTGTGAGCGCGCACGTCGTTTCCCTCCTGACCTTCCCTTCAGTGGGGTTTTTCAAAAATCCATCCAAGGGGGAGCGAAAGAGTGCACCTTAAGGTAAGTTCGCGTGATGGTGTAGATCATTAGTTTTACACTAAACAGCGGACTGTGACAATAACACAGGCATTAGTTATCACGCGGTTGTGTTGGAAGTTCGAACTGTCACTAAGCTTCAATTTTAAATTTGGTTGCAGCGTACGCGGCATTATAAAAACGGTCTAGACGGAAAAAAGAGTGCTCGCTGCTAGCCCTGTTCTTTCTTTTTCTCTCCATCTGAACCGGTTTAGTGAACCGGTGAACTCTCTTCTTAATTAACCATTAGCAACGTAGATTTCCAGTTCTAGTTCTAGCCAATGGAATGTTATAAAGGTAGGAAAAAAGAATATGACATGCTTAAAATGCAAAACTAATGTTAAGCTGTTTCCCGAAAAAGGGCTACTGTCTAGTTTACACAAGACAGAAAAAACACATTATTGAATACTCTTTAGCGATAGAAAATGGTGGGTTTACCGACACGGCGCCTAATAGATGGAACATTAAATACAAGTCTGAATAACTGACTGACTGGTGAGCGAGTTGAAAATGTAAAAGTCAAGTTCGTTCATCAAACGTATCCCATTACGGAATATTTAAGAATGGACTATTGGAATTTTGTGTGCTACGTTTTCTTAATGATTCAGCTTTTTATATGGTCGGCGTCAGCCCTTAACACCGACAATAGGAGCGTCGTGTTTAATGGCTAAACAAAGCCCGAGCTGAATCGCTGTGTCTCTTGGGATCCTCGCTGCTGTCTGTTTAGCCAGAATGCCATTCTGGCAATAACCTTGCGCGTGTCTTCTGCACCGGGTTATTAGGTTGCCTATGTTGCACTTTAACGTAGTAAGTGGAAAAGTGTTATATTTCACTGAAGGGATACAAGTTCGATTATTTTTTTTGCTTACGGAAACTTTAGCTCAGCAGTATGGCAATGCAGTAACGTGACTTAAAAATGATAGCAGCATCACTCGTTTCTTAATGACAAATCGTATATGCATGACTTGACTAAAATCTGACCGAATTTGTTAAAAATATGTTGTTCTGCAACTCATTTAATCTAAGCATTTAAATTAGTTTAATTTATATTTCTTTATATAAGAAATCTCAGTGCAGGCAACTTTTTGCTATTTATAGCATAGCTTTGATTTTTGACGACGGTTAGATCTAATATAGGTTTGATGCAGAAGATGTTGGGTTTATTTCTTGCTTCTGTCAAATTAATTTAAAACTCACGTGCAATGGCTGTTATGGTTTTTTTCTTTGGCCGACCGACCGTTTGCGTGTCGTTTCTTTGCACCACAAGGGGCACACGAGATTGCTTGCGAGTTCATTTACTTTCCAAGACTTTTAATCACAGTGGTGCTGCCGGTGATTTGTATTTAAAAAACGAGAATCTTCACGTGAACCTTGTGGAAACACTTATGACTGCAGTTACTAGAGTGTCCAAATTAAAATGTGGTCGGTAATTACTGTAGATTTAGGCGACATGTCATGCTTGTTTTTATACGGTCTTTCAGATAACTCTGGTTAAAGTGGCTTGTTTTGGCCCACTTGTTTGAAAGTGGCTAGCCACTAATAGTACAAGCCTTTCTCCTGTACTTTTGTTGTTAACCCGTGGAAACGTTGCCCATGTCAAGTCTAGTCTCTGGGGCATTTCACGGTTTGTTCTGCCCAATACATAGATGTAAGGAGGGTGGGAAGATGCCCCCCTGGGCTAGGTGGAAGACAACGATGACAACAACAATGTTGTTTATTTTGTATACAAATCTGTATTGAAGTTCAGTGATCGGTCTGAAACCTCTCAGTAGGACAAAGGGCAGCACTTTATGCGATGTGGAATGACTGGGTTTGGGTTACTTTCACATCCCCGATGAAGAGACGAGAGAGCGATGTGGAATGACTGGG
>JAOVYW010073466.1:0-19156 GCA_025775045.1 Hiodon tergisus
TCCTGGGTTATTGTTATTACTGAAGGACAGAGATTACATTGGGAGGTGTCTGCGTGTTCCTGGGTTATTGTAATTACTGAAGGACAGAGATTGCATTCTGTTGCTATTGGAATCGCATTTGTGTTTTGATGGTTGTCAACATCGAAGACGCACGTTCAGTAACGCACGTTCAGTAACGCACTTTCAGTAACGCACTTTCAGTAACGGTAAAAAAGCGACTGGCTCGAGGGGTTTGCCGAGTGCGGATAGGAAATACTCCGTCCCGTTATTTTTGCTCTTTGGTGGGTGTTGGGTTGAGTCAGCAGCTGTATCACCATAATCGCACACCACGGAGACGGAGGAAGATCTCTCTTTGCCAGTCAGGAGAACATGCCCAAATGTTGTCATGGAAATAAGTACTGGACCGAGGTGGGCAAACTGCATGTTTTTACATTTTACGTGAAGTGTGAGCGAATATTCGGAGTTCCTCCCACTACTCTGGCCCAGGCCACCCACAGCTTCGAGACGCAGACGGGGGGAATATGCCGGACAAAACCAGGACACACGGGTATGATCAAAGGAAGTTTAATGTGTCCTACATGTACAGATCTCTAACATAAACACAGCAGGTTGAAGTTCCAGAAACATCTCATTTCACACATGGGTCCCTGGTGAAGACTATATGACCTGGTTAGGTGGGTGATGCGTTAACTATGGCTGTAAGAATCCAACTGCTAGGTTCTGCATAATAAAACTTACACATCTGGGCTCACCTGCATTCACAGCAATGGAAACTTTAAGCAGTGGAAAGGGACGTGTTTAGAAAAAGATGAACTCGACAAATCTTGGCTTTACATAAAACTGTAATATAATAGGATGACCCCCCCCCGGGCACCGGTCGTCGGTGAGAAACCACACACAGGGCGTAATACTCCATGCACAACACCACTGCGTCACAGAGCGTTGTACTCCACACACTTGGAGGGGTCGGTGGTGAAGTGTTTCTGGCAGATGGTCATAAGTCGCTTCAGTCCCTGGAGGGAGAGAGTGTGAGTGATGAGCGTGGTGTGTCTGTGATTGAGTGAGTGATGACTGTGGCGTGTCTGTGTGATGAGTGAGTGATGAGTGTGGCGTGTCTGATGAGTGAGAGAGTGAGTGCTGAGTGTGGCGTGTCTGATGAGTGAGAGAGTGAGTGCTGAGTGTGGCGTGTCTGATGAGTGAGAGAGGCGTGTGCCTGAGCCAGAGAGTGCGAGTGATGTCTGTGAGTGAGTGAGTGATGACTGTGGCGTGTCTGATGAGTGAGAGAGTGAGTGATGCGTGTGGCGTGTGCCTGAGCCAGAGAGTGCGAGTGATGTCTGTGAGTGAGTGAGTGCTCTCACCTGGATGTATTTCCGCTGGGTCTCGTCGTTGAGGACATGGGCGACATGCTTGGAGAAGATCTTCTCTCGGCCGGTACGGGCGTGGATGCCCACCATGGTCACCCCGATTGGCCAGGGGGCGTTTCCTATGGCCATCTGCAGGTAGGCGTCGTTTGCCTGGAGTGGACACGGACAGAGCGTTTAAAAGCGAGCCTTTTGTGTCTGCAGGCTGAAATGACCAATCGCAGTGACCTACCTTCACATACTCCCTCTGTAGCATGAACTTAATGATATCTGTGATGGACTCTCTGATGTCGGCCAAAAGACTCTGAGAGAAACCAGACAATACCAGACATAACGTTTAAAAAAGGAGGGGCGAGGGAAAAAACAGGAAACGCAAAACGGGCGGAGCCGTTGAGCCGACTCACCTTCTTGCGCAGTTTCCTGAACAGTGGCTTGAGGTAGGACTCCGTCTGTTTCTGCGTGGCGCTGACCAGCTTCCCCTGGACGCTGCGCTTCACGTGGTCCTCCCGTGAGTTCAGGTCCTTGGCCCACACGCCCAGAAGAAACTGTGGCGGGGCCAAGCGGGTCAACAGTAAGCATAACAAGGACGTCTGTTCTATTCTCTCAATGATCGTTCACTACTTTCCCCCTGCACGTTTTTTCTTCAAAGAAAATACTATTGTAAATGTTGTAACACAGGGCGACCTACTTTCAACACTTTGTTTATAATATCCATGTCTCTGTTATGGTTGCCTGTTCCCAGAGACTCTCCAAGTGCCTGTCAGAAATGAAGAAAAGAAATCAAACAGCGCCCCCTACTGCTTCATCCCGTTTGACTGTAGAGGTCACCTCTGTTTATACATTTTTTTTGTAAAAATTCCATTCCATAGCTGTACACGATTCACACAAGAAGAAATCATGTCTAAATAGAAATTACCATTTTAAATCTTAACAGCTTATATTTCAAAGCGCATCTGACAATTTAGTCTTATCCAAAGTGACTTGCACAATTTCTACACTCCAACAGCTAGGGTGGGGCTTGAACCAGCTCCCTTCCGTTTAGAAACCATAACCACTGCACTCCGCCTCACCTCCAGCTCCTCGATGGTGGTGTTCTCCTCGTGGACCTTGAGGTCGTGCTGCGTGTCGACCTCTCCGGCCTCCTGGCCTCCTACGATCTCATTCAGGTACTGCTGGTCAATCTTATCCATGGCAGCCTTAAGGTCATTCCTCAAGCCCTTGTTCACCTCGGGGGCGAGAATCTCGATCTTCCTCAGCCGCTGGAAGGCGTCATAGTCAGACTCCCCGAACAGCCGGATTGGCTCTCCTCGCTCCCTCAGCCGGCGGATCACCTGCAGAGAGGGAGACGCGTGGCCCCAGGGCAGAAAAGCACAGGAGATGCAGTACTGCAGTGGAGAACCACCAGAGGGCCACGTGCTGAGAACCACCAGAGGGCCACGTGCTGAGAACCACCAGAGGGCCACGTGCTGAGAACCCCACACAGAGACTTACACACGCGGTGAAGGCCGGAAGGGAAAGCTAATTCTCAGCACCTCGCAGAACTAAGAGAACTTGCTACGAGAACTCTGGCTGCAGCTGAAAACCATGTGTGATGGGACCCCCTCAAACGTCAGTGTTGGGGAAGCTGGTTCCCCCTGGTGACTCACCTCCTGGCGAGACAGGGTCATGGGTAACTTCTCCTCTGTCAGCTCAAGCTCCAACACGGGATTGGAGGAGGCAGAGGTTTCCGCTGTGTCTTCCTTCTTCTCCAGCTTTACCCCCAAAAGCAACAAGAAAACGGCTTAATGTGGGACTCCAGTGCACCCTCCAACACACACACAGTACAGCACATCTTGACTTTTTGAGTCACGCTCCTGAACACTGCACAGTTAATGGCACGTGTGCAGTGATAAGGAGTCATTAAACGTAGGGGGGATGTCACCAAACCTCCAGAGCCCAGGCAACGTCTTCACTCAGTGGGGACTTGATCTGTGAACCTAGCATGGTGGGGTGAGTCATTCATTCATTCATTCATATGATTCGCAATCAATGCAGCATGCACACATTCTCACTGGGTGACGCGCATTGTAGACTGGCTTAACAGCAACTATAATCACTTTGTGAAGGGAACTGAGCACTACTCAGAAATTACACTGAGCTGCACCACCATCACATGGCAAACCCCAAGCATGAGCGAAGAGTGTCACTGCGTAATCATTCCCCTGCTGCTTGAAAAAGGAACCGATTAACAGCTTGTCGATTCAAAACCCAGACGCATTTACACAGACACACCGCTCGTAGGTCCTCCGGTATCCAATCATTTGTATCAGAAGTACAATCATTTCACTGGCTCATGCTTTCAGAAGACATGCACTTTTTCCAGATTATATCTAAGCACAAAAAAAACTGAATCACCTTATCACATAAACGGAAGCCAGTGTAAAAAAAAAAA
Source organism: Hiodon tergisus (assembly GCA_025775045.1). Taxonomy (NCBI): domain Eukaryota; kingdom Metazoa; phylum Chordata; class Actinopteri; order Hiodontiformes; family Hiodontidae; genus Hiodon; species Hiodon tergisus. The sequence goes on from JAOVYW010073466.1 coordinate 3,793, forward strand.
AGAAGCCAACTGGGGGGTGATGCCTAGCTGAGTGCCTGGTTTTTGTTACCCCCCGATGGGCAACGGCTTTCAAAGGGCTATTTCATTTTTATTTTCAGAACACTGATTGGAGACCAGATTACGTTTTCCTGCGCAAAAAAGCATGCAAAAAAGCATGCAAAACAAAGCTCCAAATGACTGAAGCAGCTTCTGCTCGGGGGGGACCGCCACACTTATGAACTGAAAACACAGCTGACAACACAACCTTGGGGCATGCTGTGCACAAAAAGTAACGAATGAATCAGCATGCAGTGTTCAGCTAATCGTCGGGACCGCATCTCAGTGTGCACAGCCATCCCATACCTGTCCCGTGGGCTGCCCATTATCAACCTACGGCGTGACGCAGACAGGACGGAGAGAGCATTAGTATCAGCAGACACCGTTTCATTTCAGATCTGAAATGTAAACACATTCTCTCCCCCCAGTAAATGTTGTTGGAGTGACCATCCATTTTGCAGAACACCCTAGCTGGAAGCTGATAGGCCAGGGAGTGACTTGGTCGAAGAAACCAGACCAGACCAGACCAGACCAGACCAGACCAGACCAGACCAGACCAGACCAGACCAGACCAGACCAGACCAGACCAGAGCAGAACAGGCAGATCTGCGGGCAAAGCCCTGGCGCAGAAGAGGAGCAGATGTTCCTTTGTTGAATGTAAACTTTGAGTCATTTATACACAGGAACTAGGAAGCAGAGTTTTTACGCACTGTATGGCTGACCTGACTTTTTTTTAAATCCAAGAACCAAGGCCACTGAAAACGTTGTTTTGCGCATTACTGGAACATATACTTTAATTGCAGTCAAGGGTCTACGACAGAGAAGATGCCCTTACTTTCATAACGAGTTAAATTCTAGGACTAGATTAGAACGAAGCAATAACAGTAGCACCCCGGTTAAAATCGTCTTCTCTACGGTTCCAATCTCTACAGTTCCAATCCTCAATTGTACTTTTAACACAGTAACGGTTTAATTTACCACAGTACCTTGTAGCCAGATCGTTTGTAATACTCCTCTTCCTCTTTCCGGGCAAGATTGCCCCGTTTAAAATATGTCTTTGAGTCCTGTAAATTATATAAACAAACGGCACACAGAGGGGAAAAAGGTGAATAGACAATTGCACTCAACGTGTGAAAGACAACGCGTCCGTTTGGTAGCCATCACCAACTATTCCGTGTAGTTAAATGACCAGATTTGCATATGGTTTGCTCAAAAAACATGTTTATTGATGGCTACACGCAGCTCTTCAGTTGGAAGTCTACCCAAAAGAAAACCAGCAACGTTAGCGTTCGACTATACAGTGCCAACATGCCGGAGGATAATCAATGGGGTTCCGTTTTATAATTACTTATTATACTTACATCAAAAATATCTTTATCTTCTATGAGTTTTCTTTTCCGCGCAATTTCGGCCTTAAGTATATCCATGATTTGAAAATGTCTTCTACTACGTTCACGACGTAGAATCGAGACGGACGAACAAAACAAAACAGGAAGTGGTATTCTGGTACTTCCGTTGGATAAAATTACGTAAAACCGGATTACGTAAATAACGCAGCTACAGAAATCTAGAGTAGAAATTACAGAAAATAAGTTATACAAAAGTTCTCATAATACTGTCAGTTCTTCAAATAAATAATATTCGGTTTTTTAGAATAATTCCTGCATATTTTATCTTTAATTTGATTAAAGTTAAAGATTAAAGGTATTTTACAGAGTCATTCTGACTCTCGGTCTGCTGTTAATTGGTTTAAAGAGGAGTGAAAACCACCAGGTTTAAATTTGTTTAAAGAGGAGTGAAAACCACCAGTCACGACGTAAAGGATCCCCTTCGGTCCACTGCTTTTACGTTCGTTTGAGTCATATTTCGTTTCATTTTATCACGCTGTGGTTCAAACAGAGGACATTGTTTTTCATATCGCAAAATATTCTGAAATAACTCCAAAAATATAGGTTCTATGTGATATTTACATTTAATTTACAATAAATGATATTCAGGCTTTCACTACGTGTTCCTCTTCTCGTCCCAGTGTGTTCTGGGACTGCCCATTCTCTAGTAGAGGCGTCGCTAAACAGAACCGGTAAGTATAAACCAGAGTACTGTATTAAAGGGGAAACGAAAGTACAATTTAAGCATTCACTTTATGAAATACATGTGAGAAGTACTTATATGGTATGCATATATTTACTTGTATGGTAAATATATGGTATGCAATAAAAATACACAAATCATCTACACAACATGCTTGTTTCTGCAATCGGAACAGTTCCTTGTTGTTCAGTTGGCGGGGGATGTTCAATGGTTAATTTTATCAACAGTCGACATTTTTATACGCTGCTTACTCCGGTACTAGAAAAACGTGAAGTGGCTATTAATTGAAAAAAAACTAATTAAAAAAGACAGGAAAGAAAACGTGTTCCCCTGCATTAACAGATATGTCATCTTATCTTCGCACACATTGGGAAACTTGCAGCTGCGGTGCAGAAAAAACAAGCAAGGGGTTAAAAGTATAAGTTTTCGGTGTTTAATTTAAAATGCATTTACCGAACGGCACGTGGTCATGTACGTGCACCAACAGTAATGTTGCGTTCTAAAACGTATACAACAAGGTTCTGTTTTTGTTGAGCAAAATGTGTTAAAACCTTCAAATCCTCGTAACTTAAGTCGCAGCATCTTTTAACCTTTGAAAAGTAACTCAAGCTAACTGCGCAATGCCACGGACAGTGTGGTATTGGGCAAACTAAGCGTCTTGTAGAAACACAGTAATTAGTCGGCTGTTAATCAATTTGTCAAGATTTATGAAAGCCAAGAAGTTGGCTGAAGAATTTGCCACTCCCCAGCGTGAGAATACATGCACCCATAGCTCAACAGAATGAAATACGGCGAGAACCACCAGGCCTGGATCATCGGTACCGTGGAGAAGGGCAACCGCACAGCCAGGGTCATCGACAAGCCTCGGATCACCAAGGTGGCACCGCAGGTCTCCACGCAGAGTGCCAACACCAACTAACCTCCACACCGCTCACTTTCTGTACTCGGGACAGTTTAAGATACAGATGTGTTTAATGAAGGCTGGTAAGTAAGCAGTAACGTTTAGTAGGATTTGGAATTGAATTCAAAATTAGGCAATACTTTTATCAAATACAATGTGCGAATGAACTAACGAAAACCCCAATTCTACATTTATTTAAACCTGAAAACCTGTTTAACTTTAGTCCGAGTGTTAACTGAATGTGCATCCATTTCTGCTGGTCATCTAAACTACAGCAGATTTATTTTCTTCACGGGTCAGTGAATTTCATTTGTCATATCACTGAAACAAATCGCTGACGTACAAAGCCACACGTTTTTCCTCCCAAATGTAAAAGCAAACTCCCGAGATGTGGTTCAGTTCAGTCCTATTCACTTACACTGAAAGGAATTGCTCTAATTTCTGTTTCTAAATTGTTCTCAAAAGGCTGCAGGCATTGCATTTCAATTACAGCAGTTGAAATGCAATATTTAGTGTGACGGATGTTTAATTTAGTTGTGGCGACATTTTTTAAATTGCAGTACGTTCTGGAATAACCAATCCCGTATTTGTGCGTCCCCTAGAGGGCAATAGCTGTTATTTTGTTTTGGTCCCGTGGGAAGCTGCGAGCCACATGCATATATTTTGGTTGGGGTCTCGTGTGAAATATACCAATAATAAACTTCGAGCCAGAATCAATAAAACGTAATCATCGCGAGTCTCGTATCGTGTCGCAACAAAATAAAGGTACGTTATTTGCCCGTGTAACATTAAGTGGTTCACCCTGCCGTTAAAGACTCGCGTCTCCTGGCATCTTCGCCAACTGAATTAGACCGCAATATATTTCACACGAGACCCCAAACTGCATTTAATATATTACTCACTGCGCTATCTTCCACACGATTTCGCCTGGAGTGACCTGGGTGTGTTACATTCACACAGTGGAATATTAACTGAGGTCTCTGGTTCAGTAAAGCACCTTGCTCAGGTTGTTCACAACCACAAAGGTGGTCCCTGCCTCTCACCTCACAGACTTCCATCGTGTCACAAGTTCTGAGGTAAAACAAACGTCACGCCTTCTGGACCCTAATATGCTGTTCTGGCGCCGTGAGCAATAAATAAATGCAGTCTACGCTAGATATACAAATAAATTAGACTACTGCAAACCAATTTGAAGCATACACACACAAATTGATTAAGAAAACAAAAGAACACGCATTATTCAAACCATAATACAGTATCAGGGAACACGTGCAAGATGTAGATTTTAAGTTTGGTTAGACCACACAATGAAGCGGACATTTAACCCTCCCTTATTTTACTGCCAGACGTTGAAAGCGCAATTAAACGGACGCTTTTAGCTAGGCGCTAGCTCATTGGTAAGATGAGTCGTTTCCAGTAGGTGAGGACAGGCTTTTCAATGAGTAACCATTGCTTATTGATTTAACCCTTTCTGCTGATTTAACCGTTTCCACTTCATGATAAGAGTCTGTTTTAACAGATTGGGATTAGTCCACGAGCTAGCAAGAGAATAGAGGTGATGGTTGATTTCGCATTACAGTTTTTACGATCCGCATCGCTTCCGTGATGAACTACACGAGCTGCTGCTTTTGCTTGAAATACGCGTCCAGTCGGCTCTGTGCGTAGTCCTGAAAGGCAAAAAGGAAAAGCCAAGGTTAAACAGAATCCGGGGAAGGATTTAAACGTGAAAGGAGGGTTGTCCCCACATCACAAGACAGATATGGCAGTGCTGAGGAAAACCGAGACAGACTCGGGGTAAGCCTCGCTGCGTTTAAATGCGACGCATTTTTCGAATTTCGGGAAGGTTAGGGGGACCCTGGAAGAAAATCGTGTACCGAGGGGAGAAAATCGCGTGCGTCTCCAGACTTTGGAAGTGTCACGTTTCTCCGCGCTTACCATGTATCCAAACTCAATCGTAGAAATTTTGGCTTGAATTATGGACCACAATGCCCATAGGAAGTGAGAAGCCAGGGCGTACCTGAACAACGAGGAAGAAAATGTTCAATGAGTCTCTGAACGCGAGACCATGGGGTGGTAATCAGTTATATCCCATACACTTCATACCGGTTGGTTTCGGTGATCATTTCCTCCTCAATTTTGGCTTGGTCTTCATGCTGAGCGTTTTCAAAATGGCTCCCGTTTTCAGTTAAGTAGCTTCGGATGAAATGCAGCTACAAAAGGAGGGGGGAAGAAGGAATGGCCAACAAACCAGATTCATACAAACGTGATAAAATACGTGTATGTCTAAATCTACTCACTAACAATTATAGTATAGCCTGCGTGGCCTTTTCAGACTGGTACACAACGTTGTACCAGTCTTCGCCAGCAGGTGGCGGGGTGTTAACTTGTAAACCTGGCACTGACTTGTTGCTCTCGGTTTGGGTAGTTTTCCAGGTTTGCCTTGAAGAAGGGCCACTGGTCGTGCGTGTAGTCGTACACCCACTCGCAGAAGTGATTGCCGAAATCGAAGCCCCTGATAAAGAGATCCCATTCTGTTGGGCATTCGGAAAACAGTTGTGGAAGCGAGGAGGATTTAGGGTGGAACTAAAGCGAGATTCACACCAGCGGTGCATTTTACTGCTCGGCTGAAGAAGAGGCATTTCTCAAACTTGGGTTCGAGAATCCTTGGTAAGCCAGTCACTTACCTGTAGTTGTAGCTGCTGTACTCAAAGTCTATGAGCATCAGTTTGTCCGCTGAGGAGGGGTCTCTGTCGTTCAGCATGAGAATATTCCCTGCAAAAAGACATACTTCAATGTCTGACACAGGGCAAAACTTAACTAATAAAACTAATTGTCAGTTATCACTTGTGAGAGTAACTTGACCAATAGTAGCCAGCTATATGAAGCCCTTACCTTCCTGCACATCGTTATGACAGAACACCACAGGAGAGGGGGTCGCAGCCAACAGTGTCCTTCATGGGGGAAATGAGGGAGGGGAGGTCCCATTTAGGAGGTGATTTCAGAGGTTGAAACATCAAGGTTCATGTGTTGCGCTAATCCCCTTACTTCAGGGTTGGGGGGGAGGAATACACATGAGGGAGAAAATCTTGATCCTGCTCTGTGATTTAATTGACCATCCTGGTCACCATGGGGACTAGAAAAATCGGCTGCCCACAGACTGAGATGTCCGTTATGACCTTTACATTATGATTGGGGCCCTTTAGGAAAACCATTCTGGAATGTACCGCTGGCAAACGGAGGCTCTGCTCCCACCTGAGGTTCTCCAGCTCCGCTGGCAGGTTGTATTTCTTTAGCTTGTTAAACTTCTTCACGTGGGCCTCTCGGACGAACTTCAGCTCCAGTATTTGATCCATGTACCTGTGGTGTGACACTTATGTTGTTATCCATCTCCTCGCCACAGAAGTATGACGGCGAGCACAAGCGCACGGTCAGCATCTTCTGCCAATCTAAACTTGACCGGGCCCGTTGCCAGGCAGTGACAACGTAAAAGATAGACGTTATTCTCCACCAGTGTTAGGCTCAGTGTATTTACTTTATTTACACACCTGTCAATGGTCCCAAATAGCCACTTTGGCTCCTTGTTGAAGGGCATGACCATCTTGTGGAAGCGGGCCATCTTCACCGCGATCTCTGCGGAAAGTTCCGGAACACGGAGCTGTTCGGTCCGCAGGCGGTTACTCTGAAAACCATGGCGACGGAACCACTGGTCAACGCTGCACGCGTAAGGACCAGGACCAGGACCAGGACCTAGCATGGCGAGCCTTTAAACCCTGCTCACCGGGAGGTACTGCTCCAAACGACCCTCAGGGAAGATGCCATACAGCCGGGGACCCAGAAAGCGTTCTGCCAGGATGGCAAACATCACGCTCTCCAGGACGAGAGAGTCCACCCCCTGGCACACACAAACGCAGGAAAAAGACAATACAATAATGACTTACCATATACTGTCTCAGTCTAAAGAACTGAAGTTGGTGATGGAGCGTCTCGTAAATAAGATCGAGATTATGCCATATGCAGACGGTTTCTCATTCGTTGCACTGTTTTAGTGCCCACCCATGAATGGAACGGGCTCCTCCCAGGCCAGGTGGTGAGGGGACGGATGGGGAACCCACCTGGAGGATGGCACCATAGACCCGTAGCAACACCTGACGGGGTTCACCCCCGACGTCGGGCACATGGTCAGGCAGACTGCACAGGTACAGCAGGTTACTCAGCCCGCCACTGAAGACCAACACACGTACACAGGATAATTCCAGTTTAGTTTCCAGCAGAGGATTTTTTTTAACACAAAAGGTGTGCTATATAGAGCAGAATAAAACATTCTAGTATTATTGTTGTTATGCATTTACTGATCAAAAGTGATGCTTTTAATCCAATCGTACAGGTTGGATATGTACCGATGCTGTTCGGGTTAGGTCACCCAGGAATCGAGATTTTAACGTGCGACATTCTGGTTTTAAACTCATCTGCGCCACCCAGAATACTCTTCAAATATTACGCTTCTGTACAGCATCGGAGTAATGGCGTTGGCCAGCTAATTAGCGCACTTTCACTTCACCGCATGAGAGATGAGGGACTATAATGCCGGCGACGCATTGCCGTGTAGTACATTACCTGACAATGCTAATCTGAAAGTCCTTCTCGGTAATGACTTTCCACGACCCGGAGAGGAAGTCTCGACACCAAGCGTACGCTCTACCCTTCGTTTCTCTGTCAACGTCTTCCGTTCGCCCATCCCGATAGGACTCCGCCTCGGAGTCGTCGTCCCCATTGCCACAGCGCGGACTTGGAGCCCGAAGGCTACTTCCGTCTATTATCGACGTAAATCCAGTTCCCTTAACAGCATCTGTACCGACGTCCTCAGTCTTAAACGTAGGAACGGTGTCGGAAGTTATACCAGACGTGTACAGAACAGTATCGCTGGAGGTACCAATAACACGCTTACTGGTCTGCATTTTCTAAATATTACTATAGTATTACTAGTTCTGTTTAGAACGAAACCCGCCCACTTTCTACCGATAGCTGCTTCAGAGTTTCCTTTTTGAAATTAAGAGGTACCTGCTACAACCAAGAATCTAGAATTAAACTGAATGAATAGACTACCATTAATTGACTTTGTTAAATTTGAGGCTATGCAATTCAGTACTAATAATGAGCATTGTCGATTTAGTTAGCTAACACGGTAATGTTCTTTTAGACAAATCGGTAAGCGGATTTAGGATGTGTATTTGTTAGCTAGCTAACAAGGTAGTTTAAGACCACGATATATATATAGCTTCTTTCCCATTCGTAGGCGGTCGGATTCCTTGCAGCCCAGAACGTAATTCGTCGGTATACACGAGGATAACGTAGAACCAGGTTATTTCCAGTAAAATTCCAGCAATACGCAATTTTTAGTTCCTTAACACATGGTCTTGGGTTTCGTAGTCAGAATTGGACGAAAGCATTAAAGACATTCCTTTCACCCAATCATTTTTTCTTACAGATAATAGTTGACAAACACCCGTATCCATTGGCTACTGTCATAGAAGGGCGGGGATTGTTTGTAGGAATATATGCGTAGCTGCGCAAAGGTCTTTGGGTAAGAAAGTTTTTAAAGAATTATAATTTGGAATACATTTAAATTGGAATCTGTCATGTGTTTGTATAACAGACATTGTAGTTATATACACCATCAAGCGTATTTCCCTATGCCAAGATTCAAAATTTTACGTTTAGATGCAACTTTTTAAAGTATAGTGGGTTTGTATAAGTGTATAAAGTATGCATACTTTAAATGCATATTAAAATTATTTTTTTACCGTTTTCACTCGACAAGTTTTAGATGGCATCTGACATCAATAGAACTTTTTAAGCCATAGCGTTAATTGATGCGACGGGGTTCTGCGAGCGAACGGACCAAAAGCAATCCAACTAAACAAAACAATTCGGCCTAAATAAAAGTATCGTTTTTTCCCCCACAAGTCTGGTCTGATATACTTAAAATATATGTATATACAACGTTTTTCAAAGTAGTTTTTATTTATTTAAATATGATTAACCAATCCTCACAAAATAACATGAGTTTGAGCTGCGGTTTTACCCAGAGCGGGAATCGTGTTACAGATTACGTACATTTTAACATGACTGTGTTCTATCCAGGTTAAGCGAGAAGAAGACACTTTATAGCGGATAGTTTAGGGCTGTGCTCGCACTGTTTCAACTTTGCAACTCAGGGGACGCCTGTAAAGAAATGCGTCAATTTACAGTGCGCCATGCGCTTAGAATGGCTGTCTTGAATGTGAGCGTGTCGACCTGTTAACATGACCTTTAACATGATCTTCTGTGCGATTCAATAAAGAAATATATTTCCGATGTTGGTTTGCCTCTATATTTACGGAAAAACGTCATCGGTTCGCCTGGCTTACATAGGGCATCTTGGTTTAATTCCTGACGCAACATATTATGGTTTTCGATTAAAATCTGTAATCCTCAAACGCCTAGGCCTTGGTCTACTGACCCGAGAATTCACAAATCAGTATATGTGATCAAAATCTCTTTGAATTTTTGAATCTGTTTAAAAGGTTTTTAATTTAAAAATTGGGGAAAACACTGATATTTAAAAGGGAAAGTAATTCTCAATATGTGGGTGAATTTTAAAGGTTACTCAAAGGTTGCTAAGCGCATTTTGATGTAATTCAGCACTACGCTGATGGAACAGCTCCACCAGGTATCATGTCGCACAATTATTTCGTGATGTTGTCGAAGATTTTTTTCAGTAAATGTTTTCATTACGCAAGGGTTACTGTCACTACTTTACAAGTGGAGGGATTGCAAACCATTTCTACCTACTTGAAAGAAAAACAAAATAACGAATCAGTTATTCACGTATTAAGAAACATTGAATATTGAATGTATTGAATATATTAATTCAATGTACTGTTAATCAGTCGACACTGTCTTTAATATCCTCTTAATGATTTAACAGTGCGAAGGATTGACAGAGCCGGATTGAACATCGGTCGAATGCGGACTGCAACGCGATTATCCGCAGTGCCGTTTAGTGGTTCACGCTTCCTGCACTGCCCACCAGCGGCACAATTCTTGTTTTACGCAGATCTGGAACTAAGCTTGGAGGCAGATTGCGAGTCTTTGGGCGGCAAGTAGGCAGCGTTTGTTGTTTTCCCCTCATCGTATACTGTAGAATACCTTTGCCCAAATTATTTGTACCGATGCGTGTTGTTCGCAGGTGTATTACTGGGCTCCGTTATTCGTATCCCGAAAACCGGTTTCCCTCTTTATTCTGTCGATATTTTTATTTGTATTTATCTGACATCTTCCGTCCGGATTGGACTGCCCGAATGAATGACAGTTACTACATGTATCTGGCGTAGCGACGTCGCGTCACTGGTATCTGCAGTGTAGCCGTAGGGCGAGAAAATCATTCCTGCATATCACCGTCATCCTTTGATCTTGTTTGTCCGCTCCCTCTCTGGCTGTGAATGGACCGGGACGCTTAGTGATAATCACTGCTGTCACTTTTGTCTCATTCTTGGAAGAAGATGGCGGACAAGGCCGAGTTGTTTTCGCTCTCCACCTTCCATTCGCTGTCTCCTCCAGGCTGCAGGTAGGTTTACGACAAAGTCCTAGTTTTTCTCTCCGTGTGGGAGAGCCCACTCCAGCAGCCCTGCACGCCGTCCGCAGAGGGCAGCGGCGCCAGGGTGGAACAGCACCGAAAGCCAGGACGTTGATACCGTTATATTTGTCGTAGCCTATAATGTAGGTGTTTGACCACATGTTTTATGCTATTTTTCATGTATGTTATACTAGTATGTTCCACCACCGTGAAAATACAATGCGACGCTATGATGCAATTGCCACCAAAGGGTTTATGTATTTTCTGTCTGAATGTATATTCTAAGAAAATGTCGTCACCGTGATGATTGCATGTAAAACGGAGATAATAGTTTTTGGAAAATAACACTAAATTGAAAATCGATGGCAAAATTCCTCTGAGATTCTCTAAATGCTGGAGGCCCACGCCCCATTGGAAGAAAATATCATTCCATGAACTGTTTCTCGGTATTTGATTGGAATATCAGTTTAATCGCTAAAGAAACCCAATCCTTTTGTTTTTACTTTTCTGAGGACAGTTATGAGCTAACTGACAGCTAGGCATTGGCAGAGGTACTGTTTGGTTCGACTTAAAACTTCGCGTCGTGGGGATTATAAAGTAACTGTGGAATTTGGATGTATTTCCCAGTGACGTCTTGGTGAAGAATATTTACGCCTCTGAATAAAAATATCCAATCGTCAGTAAAAAAACAAATAAAAATTGTAACAAATACTTTTAATAAAACCAAAAATCAGGTCATTTAGGAATATTTTGAAATAATCTCCGATGGTGTATGTCGGCGCACACTCCTGTAAAATATAATATATAATATATGTATGATATACGGAGCATTGATTGACATTACTTGCTCTCTACTAGAAAAATGCGGGCGCATATCCGTGCACGTTATAGGTGACACATCGGATATCCCTTTACTGCCGATAGGATCTCATGTTCCTGGGGGAGAGGGATGTGAGCCCCGGGGTGGTATAGGGGGGTATTGAGAAAAATTTGCTTCTGTCAGATTAGTCACATGGAACAATGAGGGAAGCACTAGAGTGTGTCATCCTCACCTTAGCTCCAGAATTTAATCACGGGCTGAACCTTTCTGCTAAGTCTCCTTCATGACGCTCCTGGTGTCCCGATAAGGCAGACAGCCTCCCTTAAATAACATTGGAAACATTGACCTTGGTCCTGAGGGGGCAATACCTATCAAGGAATCTGACAGGAGCTGAGGTGGAGATAAATATCTATGAAGGCCAACATGGTGGCTCGATGGTTAGCGTCAGTGCCTCTCAGCCCCTGTGTCTCCCAGTGTTTGCGTGGGTGGGTGGATTGGTGACTGTCTTGGAAAATGAATGACTGAATGAGTAATTATCTGCTGGCGAATATTTAAACGATGCTTCGCACACTGTGTAGGACCTTCATTAAAACAACTGGGTGCTTCTGTCTCAGGTTGCAATGGTTCTGTAAGCCGTAGTCAACCGTGTTGGAAATCACTGATGAACCGTGCTCAACCGAGAAAACGAGGTGTGTGTGTTTGTGTGTGTGTGGACTGAGATACTATGTAAGTTGGGGCAGTGGACCGGAAAAAGGCTGACCCCAGGCCAGTAGGTCGCTGCTTGAAAAAACAACGACTAGTATTTTAGCTGATCAGACCCCAATTTTAATGAGAAGGTGCAGTCTCTGTGTAGAGAGACCCCTTTTTAGAGAACTTTAATGGTTGGTAGGTAAGGTGGCTCCCTGTCGTAGCTCCTGTAATATTAATGTGACTGTAAAAGCCTGCCCTTTTGAACCCAGCTGGACCCATGGGTCAGGTCGGACTTGGTGATGATTTCTGGCTGATGAGGAGCTTAAATCCGATACAGGCCATGCATGGCGGGACTCTTCAAAAGGCCTTAATGGGTAATTAGTTTGTCATTAAAGCTTGGAATGGCATTAAATTGTTCCTGAAAAGTTTTATTGGCATGCTTCTGGTTCTGGTTCTAATATAATTTATTTAGCACTAGGAACTGTTTGTTATATTTCAATTTAAAGGATCCAGGAGAAGTTTTTCTACTCGTTCAGTAATGGTACACGGCAGAGACATGGAGGGAACTGGAGGGTTTGAAAGAAAGACACAGAATGAAGTAGGGAGGTTCAAACTGGGACACCATGTGGTTATGCAATTCCTAACCAGATTATTTCTCTGCAGTTTAATTTAGTCCGTCTTGAAGAGTGATGTTTTGGTGCATTGAGCCTTTCTCTGTATGTTGTTTGTTTTTCGTTCTGAGCTCCAGTAGAAGCTAACTTTCCATAAAAGTGCCCACAGAAAATGTCAGTTAATTTTAATTTTTCGTTTGCCAACTCAGTTATTGTTTTTATACGGGAAATTGATTTGACAAGATTCAGAAATGGCTTAGCAAAAAATGTGTCCTTTAAAAATGGGGGTATATGGGAAGAAGCTTAATGGTCAAGCCTTTAGAGCATTTAAAAAAAAAAAGACACAACCGTCCAACTGAAATTTTAGATAAACTTTAATCAAACAGGCACTTCAGATCAGACCTCTTCGCAAGTGTCCAGTCTACTCCTGTATGGTAGTATCGCAAATTCACTAAATCAATTAAGATGATTACTCAGGTGGGCATAGAAGCACGGTCAGCTCGACACGTGTGTGGAGGTCCTGACCCGTCCCGTTTAGGCGGCCTGGGCGAATCCCACACGGTTGTTAGAGCAGTCGTAGACCGAGTAATACTGCCTCAGGAAGACATCTCCCAGAATCCACAGGGGCTGGCCGTTCTGAGCCGGCAGGTACGTTGGTATGATGCCCACTTGGCAATACTGGTATCCATTATAGTTATTCTGGAGGTTCAAAGAAAGACATCTGAGTGAGGCAGCAGCCAGGGGAGAAAATGCTTTTCTAGAAAATGCAAAAAAATGCTAGAGGGAGCGTAACGTCCTCTCTGAGCGTAACATCCACTCTGAGCGTAACGTCCACTCTGAGCGTAACGTCCACTCTGAGCGCAACACAGGAAGCTTAGCACTCACCGTTATGATGTAGGCAGAGGGGGTCAATGGGAAATTTGTGCCGCTGATACTGAAGGAGAGGGTGGGCAGGTTGTTCACTGTGCTGCAGTCAACCATGTACTGTAACGGAGCAAACGGGAGAGGCAGGAAATCAACAGCTGTGACCGTTTCCCATGTTCTCGGTTCTGCTGCAAGCCCTGTTTAGATGCTGTTTCCAGCTGAGGCAGTGTTACCTCTCCGTTCTGGTTAGCCTGAGCTCCAATGGCCTGCATCAGGCTGGCCAGGTACTGGCTGGGACAGGTGAGCATGGAGGTGCCCGTATCCACGACGGCCTGGCATCCCTGGCTGCACCAGCCTGTCTCCTGGTTGTTCACCGCAAACCTACGAGGGCATAACGTATCACACACTTCGACATTGTGTCAAATGGCCACAGTGATACGCAGAGTGGGATACACAAAGGAAGGTCGTCATCAGCTGGCGTAAATGTAACGTTGGTGTAATGTAACGTTGGTGTAATGTAACGTTGGTGTAATGTAACACGATAAAGTGGACATGCCCATTGATGCCGATCTGCCAGAAGGATTGAACCGTGACCGGAGTCCAGATGATTTGGCCTTGGTATCTGGTGTTGTCCACTCCACCAAACGTCACTTCACTCCCCTGTTGTTCATTTCTGCCCAGAACAGCAAGACAACACATACACAGATCCAATGAATACACTTTGGCTGGCCCATGTAAGCCTTGAGAAACATAGCTGATAGTTTCAAATACCTAGCCAAATTCACCCAGTGTTTATGTGACCAAAATAAGACTGATAATTAAGGGTAATTTTGTGGGCGCTCTATTGTGAAGGGTAATTTAGTACCACATTTAACTGCTTGTCTAACTGTACAATGTCTAAGTGTTAGTTACAATCACTGTGCTTTTCTCGTGCCATCAGCTTGAGTTTAGTCCGAAATGATTACTCGACGAAAACGCATACAACTAAACGCATGTTGCGGCTATGCACATCCGGTTAAGTCGTTAAGTCACAGTTACGCGTGTCTGTGACTGTGTTGGGTTAAATTACACGATGTCTGGTCATCGTGCTCCCAACACTGGTGTTACAGCACACACTGGTGTTACAGCACACACTGGTGTTACAGCACACACTGGTAGACACGCAAGTTTTACAGTGGTGGAGACGGGACATCGCGACCTAGGCACTTGACTGGGCCATACCCGGACAGGTAGAAGGCGAAGATGTTATATTGGAGCATGTTCTGCTGGACCATGTTCTCCACCACGGTGGTGGCCTGGCCTACAGCGTCGGCGGGATAGGCCATGCCCAGGATGCCGTCAAACTTGGCGTAGTAAAAGGTGGAACCGGGCTCGTTGGTGCTGAGTCCGAACTCCTGGTTGTTGATCACGATTCCCCCAACCTAAGACGTCATAGAACGTATTGTCATAGATGTATGGTTGTGTAAGCAAGTTATCAACCAAGCTGGTTACTGTGTCTCTTAAACTCGTTATCCACCAAGCTGGTTACTGTGTCTCTCAAACTCGTTGTCCACCAAGCTGGTTACTGTGTCTCTCAAACTCGTTATCCACCAAGCTGGTTACTGTGTCTCTCAAACTCGTTATCCACCAAGCTGGTTACTGTGTCTCTCAAACTCATTGTCCACCAAGCTGGTTACTGTGTCTCTCAAACTCGTTATCCACCAAGCTGGTTACTGTGTCTCTCAAACTCATTGTCC
>JAOVYW010073469.1:0-53678 GCA_025775045.1 Hiodon tergisus
GTGTGTGTGTGTGTGTGTGTGTGTGTGTGTGTGTGTGTGTGTGTGTGTGTGTGTGTGTGTGTGTGTGTGTATCCGCTGTTACATCACATGGATTGCAAATATGAGCAGAGTAATAAACATGTGCACATCTCTTGTGCCACAAAGAAGCATGGGGCCCTTGAAAGTATACGTGTTTGGGACAGCTCTGATCCAGGCTGCTGCAGCCCGAGGGATGAGAGAAAGTGCGCGATGTGCCTAGGTCTGGCCGTACCCCTTGACCGCACCTGCTGAGTTTGGCCGTCTGCTAATTAAGGCGAGGAGGAGCTGCGTCTAGACGGCATGATCACAGGACGCGTCCCGAGCTCACCCCCCGCTGCTTCCTCACCAGTGTAGCCTGAAGCTCTGCTTCACCTGGCCCGGGCTCTGCCATTCAGTTCTGAAGCGGTCGGCGGCACAAATAGTTTTTAATCTGAACAAATTTTACGTTGTGCATGATTTTGTGTTTGAAACTTATTTTCTTTTTCTTTCAAATCCTAACACATTGCTGAACACTTGTTAGTCTGTCCTTCTCAAAAGTGCATATGTGTTTATTTGACATGTACTTCATAATAAACACGATGCGGTGGGATCATGGTTGGGACTCATTAACAGTGGGTGGGAGGGATGTTTAGCCAAATGAATAGCTGTCGTCCTCTGTCAGGTTGTGATTTAGGGCGCCATGAAGCAGTGTTGAAATTTCTAATCAGCACTCAGCAGAGGTGAGAGGACTGAAGAGCATCCCAGGTATCCCCTATCAGCCTAGCCCTTTCCTGTCCCTCCCACCCCCATTGGCCAGCACAGACGACTGCTCTGCAGTCTCCCGGCTCCAACGGAGCCCACTAGCTGCCTTCTGTTTAACCATTTCTTAAGTGCTGAAATGCTGACTCAAGCACTCTTGAAACTAGAAAACTAACCAGGTCTCTATCACTGTTGATTAAAAGAAATTCCCCACTTTCAGTTATATATAAGACAGGCCGAATGCATGCCCCTTGATTTGTAATAGAATCAAAGGTCAACTTTCCGAAATAACCATCCAGCTGAACTTTTCTCTTTTGTAGTTCTGTAGCTGGACTACATGTCTTGTCTCCTGGACCCCATCCAGTACGGATAGGGGATGGGGAGGGGGGTGTTGTCTGTGGCTTTGATGTCGTGGTTTGCGATTCTGGAAGATAAGATTGCCTGCAGAGTGATAAGACTACTGTCTGTATCGATGGATCGGAGACCTGGCAGACACAACACCAGATTCCCGGGGAGGGTGTTTGTCTGTGTTTGTGTGTGTGAGGCATAAGGTGAGTGGGCTCTTACTTACTTCTCCAAAAGCCCCAGCCCACCCTGATTATTACAGGGCATGCTTTAACTATAACAGTGTGGCTGTAGAGACAGCAGAACTTTGTCATCTTAGAATATTGCAATCACCTGTAGTGTTTGTTTGACAGCTATAGAGCTAAAGAATGTGGCATGACCACAGAGGTCCATCAGAGAACAATAATTCCTCTCCTGTTGATTTTCTGGAGTCAGCTGACTCCCACCAGAGCACAGGCCTCTCATATCGGCTTTGGTGCTTAAAATTTTTTGTTCTAGTGTTCAGTGAAGTATTAAGTGGCTTCACCATTGTGATGGCTACACTGCTTGTCATAACTTCTTAATGCTTGCGGTAAGTCCAGTTTGGGTGGGGCAAGGGAAATATACTAAGAACAAATGTTATTCACATGGTAAAATTAAGGAATTTACTTGATAATATTGATAGTCCTATCATACAGTCATTATTAATACTCAATGGTTTGATGAAAATTATGGTTCACTCATATGTAGTGTATGTCATACTCAGTGAGAAAACCTATAAATGCAGGAGAAAGCAAGACCTCTCGAGAAATAATAGGAATCAATTGTTTTCTAATCAAGTCGAGTAAGGTGATATTTGACAAAAAATAAAATCACAACGTTATTACTTTTGAGTTGATTGTTTGAAAATTGATTTATCACAACGACCTAAATAAGTGTATCCTTGCAAAACCGACATATTAATTGACTAAATCGAAGTAAAAAATGTAGATGTTCTCCTTTCCATCGTTAGGGGTCGTACCTTGGTAGGAAAACAGCCGTGTTAACTTGTTATAGATGCATTCTAGATCAGTTACTTCTTTTGTACTCAAAGAATAGCATTTGATTTAACACGATAAAACATGTTGTAATTTCAGTTTAGCTGTAACGTCTTTATATTAAAAGTTTTATATTTTGATGTAGGATAGATCTCCTCAATCGTCTCGAAACAATTCTAATTTGTTGTCATTTCAACATTTAAAAATGTTTTTATGTCATCAAACTACAATTTCCCTGAAAGCTCCTCCTCCTCTTCTGCGAGCTGAGACGGGGCGGGATCTGTGTAACTACACGCGCGGTACTACCTGCTAAGACCAGTGACTTGGTCATTTAAGACATAATTCGTGCAGCCAGAAGATATGGGAAAACGGTAAAAGTCACGGAGAGCGTCTAGACTAGACTTTCAACTTTCGAAAGTCTTACCTATGATGCCTTGAAGACTGAAATATAATAAAATGCATTTTTATTCGAATTTATTTAACATTACGAGATAACATTAGATAGTTGGTAACTAAAATTTGGAACTATTGATGCGTACTGGAGCCTTGAAGTACAGCAGAGACCCATTGATGTCTGTATGGAGATACTTACAAACGGGATAGTTTAAGGACCCCCTTTAAACACGTTTCGCTTTGGATAAGATTTCATATGGCGTGAAGGAAATACCATATTAGTTTTCTCTTAAGAAGCTCGGAGAGCGTCTTCGCCAAGGAGCACATCATCATACAAAAAGTCATACAAAAGACTATATCATATAAGACGCGAGAAAAGCACTGCATCAAATTTACCACTGCTAACTGGGCATACCATGATAAGCTATTCTTTCGCTTTTTGGGGGCTGTGGTGGAGTTCGCATTGCATCTTCTTTATAACAGGTAACAGTTATTTATTTGATGGCAACAACGAAATTCACCCAAGCTTTATTCACCGGCGGCTGCGAACTCACGAGAAAAGAGAGATGCAGAAAGAGATTCTCTCCATCCTCGGACTGCCACACCGACCCAGACCGCATCTCTCGCATGACAAGTACAACTCGGCTCCGCTCTTCATGCTGGATCTTTACAATACCATGTCAACCGAAGACAAAATCGGTTTAGACGGGATTTTGGATCAGTACAAACCCATGTTCACAACTCAACGACCCCCTCTGGCCACTTTCCAGGACAATGCGTTCTTAAACGACGCCGACATGGTGATGAGTTTCGTAAATTTGGGTAAGCAAGTGTGTTTATTAAGTTTGGACCCTATCAATAATTTTCCAAATGCTTAGCTAATAATATCTCCGCGGAAAAGGGGGCTTGTTTATTCATTTCTTATGAATACATGTAAGATGTCAGTCTAAAATCATTTTTAAACCTGTCCACAAAGTGACTCAAAATGAATTTGTGGTGTTTTCATATTTGGGTTAAATAGTAATTGTTGACATTTAGTTTATCCACCAAACACATTCAGAACTGCTGCCTCTCCTATTGAATCAAATTTGAACAAGCGAACCCGTGTGTAAAAGGTGAGTGGGTTTCTGCGCGACAAACAAACGTGCGTCTTAGGATGCTCTACTGTAGGTTTCGTGGCTTACATTCCTGGTGGAGAAAGATCTACTAAAGTAAACAGTCTTGGAGGAGAGAAGCAGATGTTTAATGCTGAAAGACCACAGGTGCTGGGACACGTGCCAATATTAATCTGTATTCCAACTTGCAGGAGCGACGGGCGAGCTACCCTGCTCTGATAACGCACCGTCAACCTTGGAGCCTCCGCGGGCAAAAGCTAGGATGCTATTTTATTGGCTAATATAGTATTATTGTACGTGGAAAGAATGAAATAAATTTATTTAACAAACGCACAACGCCTAAAAGATGTAGAGGGGTAGACCTTTCTGTAAATATTTTTTTGTCAGTTAAATTATTTATATTAAGCTGAGAAGAAATACACTAAAAATGCATTAGAAAAAAAGCGAAGTTTTAGTTCAAAGGATACCTGGCATACGTTCATTATAAATGCACATTATTATTTCGCCACTGAATGTTAAATTTAATCACAAAAGGTAATTGAACAGCCTGAAAACCCCGTGTAGTGTACCTAGAAAACAGCTGAACTTGAGTCCCACCACAAGGTGAAACGAAAGACAATGAATTAAACAAACATCGCAGACACCATGTTTACGTTGCTCTGGAGTGTTGCACTAGTATGAAGTCGGACAAAACCTCGTCAAATCAAATCTTAAAGTCATTAATGATTATATTTGTCAAACTAAGCTACTTCGACTCTTCTGTTACTAAGTTTTCAAACTCTTCAAGTATGTAGTTATCATTACGAATCGTCTAGTTGAATGTGTCTGGTTTTATAAATCATGGCTTGTACCATATTTTACATTTCTTTAAAATCAAAAGTGCCCCTAGGGATTACATTGCCATCTCACTAATAGAACACAGATTGCGGACCGTTTTGGAGACGTCAATTTCCTTGAATGCAATTGTAATTAATGTTACATGGGCCAAAAGTCTCCATCTGTTTTGCTAATCCCGAAGCGGCCCTGTATTTTGTGTCACTAGACACATTTCAATACCCGCACCTTCATATTTTAAAAAAAGTGGACCTGTATATTTACAGAATTTTCTTTGAGTGGGCGAAGAGGGAAATAAGTTAATGTTCTCTTTTTGAGTAAATTACTTCCGAGAAGCCAAGAAGAAAGGGCCAAATAATTTTTGTCAACACTGAAGTTACATTCTCACCCCATTCTGCAAAATGGGAGTCTGGAGTTAGTTTGAAGTGTCCAATAGAGATTGGCATGACCAAAAAATCTTCAGATATTTAGTTCAGTTCTGTGTTTTAGGTACTTACTTTAGAACTTAACACAGTTAAACTAAATTGGAAAAGCTGTGTGTGCAGAAGAAGATATACCTTTATTATCAACATGCCCATACCAGGCCAGTTTTTGAGGTCTCAATTTTCAAATGTTCTAAGTTCTCCTATATCAAACCGCACTATATTTTTCAGGTGCAGCAAGGGTCAGCAAGCAGTGTAGTACTTATGGAACTTGTCTTGTATCCAGTAGATTGCAAGTGAAATACCAAGCTGTATAAATGGGAATAGAAACCTATGATGATGTAGGACTGATTATTTCTTTGCATGCATGAATTTGTGACATCCATTTTCACGGTGATTTTCTCCTGGTCATTTAAAATTTTTGAAGATGTCCAAGTATCAGCAGTAGGGCAGTGTACGTCTTCAGTGCAATTTACAGTTTGAACTTTTGGTCATGTTTTATAAGAAGGACGCACGGAATGCACCCTTTTTCATTAAAAATGTCTTTTTTTCTTTATTTCCTTTCCGCCCTGTGAAGGCCACACAGCTGTGATCCCCGGGCCTATCCTGGATTCTGTGGCAGCAGCCATGATTAATAGATATCTGTTGACAAGGTGCACACCCCCCACTCTGTCTTACCTTCATGTGGTTTCCAAGTCTCGCTGCACTACAATGGGTGAGCTGTCAGTGCCCCTCTTCGGTGAGGCAATGCCACCCGCGTTGAGTATCAATAAGCAACAGGCATCACATTAATACTTAAAAGGTGGTTAAAAAAGGGGTGGGTGATATGGGTAGCAGAGGACTGAGCGGTTCAAAAGATTAGCTGGATCTAAACAACCCTGTTTTATTCTGCTTCCTATTTTTTAAGCTGGATTTCTGAGTGCAAAATCTTTGGATAAGCCATTTATTCGCACCAGAATGTCTCGGGGCTCCAGCTAGAGCAAATAATGAATTGGCTATGATCAAAGTGTTAATTGTTCAGTGTGGGAGGCCCTTATCCTGTCAGAAATACTTCCCATAAACTGTGGACAAAGGGTATAATATCACTCCTGTTTTTGAGGAATGGCTTCTGTGAAAATTAAGGAAAGAATTCAGGATACGCTCTTACGTACCACAAAATTAAAATGTCTATTCTGAATAACGACTCAGGAGAAAACCACCTTCTTAAAACACACTGCAGTTGAAAAATGGAGCTGCGCTCATCTATTGCCTTAAGAGAACTTACAATGAAAGAAATCGTTGATACTGATCTATTCCCCAAGTCAGACCAAATGTAAGGTTAATGGGAATGCCCGTTCCAAGATTCTTGCTAACCCATGCTTTCTAGACTGTTGAAAAAAGGTTTTGAATGTTTTAACTCAGTGCATGGTTTACGTAATGTGTCCTTAGAATGCTAAACCTTGCTCAATGGTAGACTCTCTTTACAGTTTAAGAGAACATGTACACTCATAAGGGACTTATTTTTAACATATACAAGACAACAACTTTAAGTGCCATTTATTTATTCTTAGTCTCTATTTATTTTCTAATAGAGTGTTTCCCCCCGATAGATTACTGGTGTGAATGATGAGCTGCATTGGGGCACACAGCAAGTCAGTATAGAGCGACGCAGGATTACTTGGGGGTCTTAATACTTGGAGCACACCTTTATCCTACAACTTCTCTAAAAGATAAGATCCCACTACATTTAGAGCCCAAAGAGAGCAAGTCTTAGCTGTCATAACCTGCCTGTGAGATCTCGATAAAATCACTTGTCCGTGCCATGTGCGTCTATCTTGAAAAGATACCCAACAAAAGTGTTAGAGAGGCATGTAGAGCGGAGAGGGGGCGGAGGTATCGGAGGTATGAGAGCATCTAAAGGTCACTAGCAGACAGTTGGACGTTTTTTACGAAGAGTGAAGGTTCATTGGATGTTGTAGGACAATTTTCACAGCCTTTGTTGTTCCCATATCTCTTATAATCTGAACAATCCCTCCTTTGGGGCGGAGTTTGATTAAACAAGATGAGGGCAGGGGACTCTAGCATGTAGATAAGGCACTCACTCTCCGGCAGTTAATTATCGCAAGAGGAGGACTGATAATGGCAGCCTAACATCTGATCGCAAACTGCAGGCTGTATTTCAGTCATATTGTGCATAAGCACGCTGGAGTATTTCAGTAGTATCGACATTGCAAAAATCTTGCACATTTTTACGGTTTGTGGAAATCCTAGCGTCAGTGGTTGTTTATTTTAAAATGTTATTTATGACTCTATTTACAACAGTCGATGCCAAGAAACGCTTAGAAAATCTTATTATTCAAAGCCACAATTATTTAGTTTAGTGCTGTATTGTGGTTTTAAAAGATAAATTATTTCTAATAATAAACTTTTACTTTGGTGCATGCCATTAATAATTATTGCCACTATGAGCAAACAAGATATTTGCCACCCACACTGGGCTGAATATATTTAACATTATACAACATCTATGAAAATTGCATGGTTGAACCGTTTCTGCACTGGTGTATAATGCTGCACTCACAAAATAAAACATGCTGCGATAGTGCCTCTGTGATTGGATGGCTGTGCGTGGAAAAAACTTTGGGTGTTACAGTCACCCCGGTGATACAAACCCTGGACCCACAACTGCAGGTGGTTGCCTCATGTTTACTTTTTGTTGCTCACCGTGGCACAGTCATGTGTCTGGAAAAAGATGCTTTCAGGCTACACTGATACCAAGCATCGTGTATCTTCTTAAGGTCGCGTTGCGTTTCTGGGTCTGCAAGGTAATGTTTCGCTTACAAGGAAAAATGGAGCTTGCTTGGTAAAACACTCCAGATGCTGCAGGACGGGCCCAGAGGGCGGTCAAGAATATGCATCTGAAATAAATGCAGAGGTCTGAGTGAAGGGTCTTGTGCTTTTAGAGTGCCAGACGTTGTCATTTTGTCAGATCCTGGGGTTGTCAGAGTGGCGAACAAGACAGGAAACAAACTTTGTTAAAAATCCTTAGAATTCTTTCACGACAAGCGTGCCATCTCAAGATCATCACAACCGTTATCTCAGAAGAGCGATAGCCATGGAAGAATGATGACGGTAATTAAATATCATCTACATCTGCAGCGGTGTCATGTTTTGCAGTTGAGCTGAGCACTCTCACGCATTTAAGAAAAGATAAGTAAAAACTGATGGAATCAAGGCAGGGTAGCAGAGAAGGGGAAGACATCTAGTGATTTACATGTGTTTGGGCATGTAGAGGAAAAGGAGTGGGATGGAGGGTGAAGGGGGGGAATATTTGCACACAGACTCACTTTTGTAGAAGGTGCCAGGGAAGATGCAACAGGGGTCGGAGGCGACCAGACCCTGTGGCCCCTGTTCCTTAGCCCTGCCAGGCAGTAGTGGAGGAGGACGTGCCTGAAAAAACAAGGCCCTCTACGGCCACCAGCATGCCTGGTGCATCCCAACTGGGGGGATGTTTTTTTTTTCTTCTCTTTTACAGGCTTCCCTGACAAATTTACGAGCCCTGGAATTAGCGAAGGGGGCGACCTCACAGACACGATACGGTGCGGAAAGCAAAAGGAGACCTGAGCCGGGATCACGCAGCAGATGGGGGGGACGTGCTCTTCCCCTCTTTAAAACATTCCATACATCGGCTCCCTGTTTGCTCTGCTCGCGCTGTTTACTCTCGACCAGACAGTAAACATCGGCACATTGTTCACATTTGTCCTGTGGAAAGAATGCATGTATAAACACGTACGACAAATCGTCGGCAAATACACACGACTTGCCGTCCAGGGTCCTTCCGACGCACTGACAACTCGTTCCAATCCTGTTTACAGGAGTTTGATTGTTTTTTGGGTTTTTTTGCATGCCAAGATCTCAGCTTCTTTTTTAAAGCCAGCTGACTGATCTAGATGTTCCGACTCATTCTAGACATCCCTCCAATTATCTGATCCTGATCCGGTCCCTGCAGATTCTTTAAAAAATATAGCTTATCGGGGCATCTGCAGGACGGAGATCCACTGCTCTTCTCCACCCCAAAAACTCATGTCCCCATACTAGACCTTGCGGCCGCGGGATGCGTACCTACAATAAGTGTAACTTCTCTTTTGGAAGCCGCTGAGCGTCCTTTTTTCAAAGGTTCTTTTTCCTTATTTATCGGATCCCTCTGGAGAGATCCGTCTCCCTCCTCTGACAGGGACTTCCTCCCTTCCGAATTTAGTGCTCTCTTTACTACGGTTAGATGCACACCTGCTGCCCCAGACATCGGATAGCTCTTGCAGGTCCTCAGAGCACCCCCGCCCCCCGAAAGACCAATGAAAGAGACCTCAGCAATGATCATCACAGTCTTGCTTGCCTTTGAACAAAAGCCCGGAGAAAATTAGATGTGTAAAGCGCTTGGAAAAGGAAAGTACATTTAAAAATCTGAGTTCATCTCTGTTTATATTGACTGTGTTAACAGAAGCCAAACTTAAAAGCGGCTGGGGAGTTGCTTACTCAAAAGGGTCCAGGATTTTTTGGCTGTTTGAGACTGGCGGCATTCCTCGCATGAAGGGATCGCAGAGGAAATGATGCAGGTAGAACCCTTTTGATGGACCGGAGATCATAATCTGCTGACCATCTAAGAGTCTTCTCCCTGCTGGTGGCCCAATTAACAACTTTATTGCTTGCTTATCATAATTTGGGTTGGCATTTCTTCAGTTCTGACTTTGTGTAGTGTTATATCTCGAGGGTTTCTTTATAACTTGCAAGGAGGAAACAGGACGCGGAGTTCGTGCATTCTACTGCCTGTATTACGATCCGTACAACCAACAACAATGATACTTTCAGTATCCCATAGTGCCCCTCACCTACACTATGGTATGCATGCATGGACAAAGGTAATATACAACATGTAGAACCTGGCTGAATGCTGCTGTTCTGTGCCTAGTGGGTGGTGTAAGGAGGGATTAATGTTGGGGAGAGGATATCTAGTACTTTACTGAAACAAGCTGCTTTTTTCATAGAGATTTTTAATCCTGCTGGCAGAAACTCAAATGATGCTAGTGTCAAATGTATACAAAAACTGGATAAATACCTTCCTTGTGGTTGGCCTACGTCTTAATGTAAAGGCTAAGTATCTGCATTCTCTTTCTCAGCCTGCGCCGTAATAGGTCAACATGTTTCTTGCAACATTTTTCTGATTCTGAGTGACTTACATTCTTTACAGTTAATACCACCGGATATATACTGTAGCAGCTTAGTTTGAGTACATGCCTCAAGGGCACAACAACACTTATGAGGCTGATGTCTTACCCAGCACATGAAACCACTGTTTTAATATATCTTTTATTTCTATTATTGATATATTTTTTAACATTTCATAAAATGCTGGTGACTTCTGCCCATCCCAGTGATTCTCTAGGTGACAAATTGTTGGTGGATTGGAGATCTGTCTCTGAGATGCTTTCAACACAAGCGCCTCCCCTGAAGCCACTGTAACGGCAGATCCTCCTGGCTCCTGTGCCCAGGACTTCCCTTCCAGGCTGGCTTCAATCCGAGTTAACAAAGGAGATTAGAGGAAGCAATGGGATTTCCCCTGTCAGACAACAGAGCTGGTTGTGGGAACTCCACATATTAAATTCCAGGGAGACCGAGTTGATTCCACCTTTTCCCTTTTTCCAATGATGTAACTCCACTGAACTGCTACTGTTGGTAATGGCAGATATACATGTTGGCAATGATGAAATGTATTTAAACCACCAGTTTCTCTTGTTAAAAACCAGGAACTGGGGAATGTCTCACGATTTTTGCAGTTTTGGTATGAATATACTCTGTTAGCAAGATTTACATGAACCCTTATTGAAGAGTGAGAGATGAACCTTAATTACTTCTCAATAAAAGCTTTAAAACACCCCTTTGAACAGTAGTTCCATTAGTTGCAGAGTGGTGCGGTAGGGATGGGCTCTAAAAATCTGAGAGGAACCTGCAAGCATTGAAGTATAATTACATAAACACAGCCAAATTCTTAAAATGCCAGCTTTTATTAATTTAACCGCTGGAGACCTCCTTTAAATACTTTAAGTGTTTGTGTCTGATTGTTCATAGGCATTTTCTTTAATTGAAGGCCTTGCATAAAGTGTATAAATTTCCTTTTATGAAAGTGACAGTGACTATAGATGCTGATTCTGCAATGATTTGGAGACAAAAAATAGACTTTTTGAGAGGATTTTGGAAAGAACACTGAGAGGAAAAATAGAAAAAAAAGTTTTTATTGGTTTTTATTTTACAGCAGCATAGTTGATTAAAAAGTTATTGACAAATGTTGTTATATTGACAGAAGGTATATTGTCAGAAGCTATGAACTATAATTAAAATATTCAATTGAAAAAGCCCAAGGTATTTAAAAAAAAAAACCCACGTATTTATTAAAGGATGTTTACTGGAATCAGTTAGAAATAGTATTTTAAAAGTGTTGTGGAGGTTACATTTATCCTCTTTTGGGATTTTCTGCATTTTAAATCTATATAACGCTTTTTGCAAGCATTCCTGTCAAAAAAATATATAACTAATCAGAAAATAGAAAAATAGCTTTACTCTCTAGCAAGCAGCTTTACTCTCCACCAGGGCATCAGTAAACCTTGTGCGTAACAGAAACACACGTAACCAACCTTTCCCCCACTGACACAACCCTCGACCTTCCATGGTTGTAGCGTTAATTAGCAGTGACTTGCCTCCTGTTTCTATTCCAACAAAAAAAGCTACCTTGCATCCAGAGTTTTTTTTTTTTTTTTGTAGAAGTGTCAACCAGTGTCAAGACAGAGAGTCAACCTTGCGCCCTTGCTGTTTAGTGGGTTTTCCTCCCCTCCACCCTACTTACTTTTTTAGGTTTGATGGGTGGGGGGATAATGCATCCTCCAAAGCCAGGAATCAAAAATGGGGTTGTTTTTCTTTGTGGTTGCGGGTGGGAGGAACAGCCGAAATGTGGTTAAGGAATTAAATGCAGGCGTATATAATGGAAAATATTTAAGGTGGAAGCCACCGCTGACCGGTCACTGCTGCCTCCTGCCTGCCACTTGACGTCACGATCAGGAAACTGACCGAGGGGGCCCAAAAAAAGTTCTCCGTCAAAGACTTTTTTTATGTTGGTTGGTTGTTCTTGCGGCCGGTCAGCTGGGTCTTCATCACGTCGCTCTGTGAGAGCTCCACCATGTCCACCCGTTTGTGTTTGGCCTACGGAAGCGCTCTGCCGCAGTTGGAATGCGGTCAGGAGCACGACATCAGCCTGGCCCACCCTGGCCTTTCTGGGTTTGGCGCGGAAGAGCACTCACGCCTGCGGGGACTTGCTGCGTGGTTCCGCTAAGTCGATTTTGCTGAGCTACTCTCCCCAGGGTGGCAGGGATAGGGCCTGGTTTGCTGGTCTGCCAGTCCCGACTCGCAGATCCGTCCTGCTCCTCAGTCCCCACTTTGGTGGCTCCTGCTCATGGGCATGGTGAGCGATTCCCATTGCACCCCCCTGAACTGGACAGCATTCTGATCTGATCTGTCATGCACAGGACAGTTGTCACTCATATTTCTTTGCATCTTTTTGCTTTGCGAAACCTGAATCATTTCCGGATCATGGTAGTAAAGCAAGAAAAAACACAAGCTCTAAACTTTTATCCTGCAAATTAGATTTGTTCCACCTGTTCATTTTTTAAGGAAACAAAATCTATATTTAAGTAGACATATGAATGTGCCTTCTTTTTATCTGGGAGTATGTTTCACAAGTTAGCATATTGAGGGTAAGTACTGATTGTGATATGGGCAGTTTAGTCGGCAAATACAAATTATTGCCTCAAGAGAACTGCGTTGAAAAGCATCCATGCACCAGTTATTTACTTTAGTATTAGCAGCACTGCCAGTACCTCTTGAATACAATGCTGTGCATTCAATGTGTCTACGGTCATTTGCTACAAATTTGTTCTGAGTACCATTGGCAAAAACCAAATATTCTTGAACCATGCTGCCAAAATCTACAGTGCCCTCAAGAATTATTGGCACCCTGAGTAAAGCTTTACCTTACAAAAAATATCTCAAAGTATGAGATCAGTCTAACCTTTAATTTAATTAAAATTGTTCATTGAGAATTTCTTTCACAATTAATGGCACCCCTGCATTTAGTACTTGGTGCACCCATCCCTTTGACAAGATAACAGCATTGAGGTGAGACCATTCCTCCATACAGAATCCATCCATGTTCTTCAGAATCCTTGGTCCTCGCCTGGTTCCAGTCAAAGTTTTAACAAATTTAACTCCAGGCGCTAATATTAGTGGTTTTGTGACAGCAGAGGCTTATTCTGGCAACCCTTCCGTATTGCCATGGAGGTGGAATATACATCTATCAGATTTACAGAGCTGCCAATAATTGTGACACCCATGTTTTTGAGGGTAAAAAAAACTGTTCCTTTTTTGAACAATTTTAACTCAATCAAAGTTTAGACTTATCTCATATTTTGACTATAAAATCAAGCTGATAAACAACAATTAAATTTTTTGACAGCCTTTTTGTGTGTTGTTTATGTAGGGTTCCAATCATTCTTGAGGGCACTGTTGGTGTGAGAAAAATATGGTAGTGAGAAACAAGATGACATTTTATAGAGATATGAATGGCTTTGTGGTGAAATATTACAGTCTGGCATTTCTTCCACTTGCCAGATGGGAAACTCATGGTTATATCTTCTCAAATATAAGCAGCTTAATGAATCAGAGGTCAGGAAATAAACAATAGCCAGATCTCACTATATTGGAATGATAAATCAGTTTTCTCTTTTATGGGATGTCACAAGTCAAGAACTGTTATGTCAGCAATTTAGCAATGAGTTTGTGCTTCGTTTTAGATCCTAGACCTTGTAGTAGAACCATGTAGTTTAGATTAAGATTAGTATGCTTTTTTTACTGTGTGGTGAAATTTCTGTTTATCTAGAAGCTGACTTTTACTAATGTCCTGGGTGATGTCTCCTTAAAAGGTAGCCTACTGGATAGCCCTAGGAGGCTGAAAAATGGGAGGATGCATATTCAGCAAATTTAAAAGTCTGACAAATTTAAGATTTTGCTCAAATAAGTCTGACACAGCCTGTCCCCATACCACCTTCTTTTGTTTTTGAATAGTGGAATTGGACAGGGAGCTCTCCCCACAACGCCGGCATTACAGGGAGTTCAAGTTCAATCTGTCCCAGATTCCAGAGGGAGAAGCCGTCACCGCCTCTGAGTTCCGGCTCTACAAGGAGTGCGTCGGCCGGACCTTCAGGAACGAGACCTTCGTCCTCACTGTCTACCAGGTGGTGCAGGAGCATCAGGGCAGGTACTTCCACTCCCCAGGAATCTGTCTTTCTGGTAGGGCCTGGTAGAAATCCATCCTCTTACCCCCTTCTGGTTAGGCACCAAAAGCATACAGTGTGGCCTGTCGTTGAGTCCAAATTGATGCGACCCAAACCCAGGAAAAGTAGCTCTGTGTCCAGGCTGTTGTCAGCCCTCGAACCTGTTTGTGTACAGTTATGCAGTATTTTAGCTAGGACTACTCTCATGCTCCATATGATCTGTCAGACAGTAGAGCTCAGTATATCACACATTCTATCAACCAATGCAAAAAATTGAATACGCTGCTATTAGCCGACAACCAGCTATGAAAATTTTGCATTTTTTATTCTCAAGGATATTATTTTATATTACACATTAAAATATTATTTCATTAATATTCTTACAAGGTTCACCATAGCATGCCAGGTTTGACTAAATTCAACACAAGGAGGCGAAGGGCCAGTTTAAATGTTTATTTGCACATTTAGAATTAGTGCACAAAACAATTCAAAAAGATAAAACAAAAACACCCTTTTGGGGATAATAAACAGCTTTTAAACACTAAAATAATAAACCAGAAAACACAGGCTTTTCAGTCCCAAGCATTTTCTAAGCACAGCCCTGCTTTCTCTTTGATTGGAATCAGTGTGGTCTCATTAAGGAAAGGTTTGTCAGTCTTGCCCTGGCATTGAGCATGTCTTCAGGGCTGCCGTCTGGTTCCTGTCTGACAGTGGGCGTTACCCCACAGGCTTCACATTGCAGTCATCCAAGAAGTCACCACATAGAAAATTCTGAAATCTTTCTGATTATTTTAGCTCAGTGGAATCACCAACTATTCCATAATTTGTTCTATTCCATAAATTGGTTTTGATTACAGCTGTCTTCACCACATCTGTTCAAGGAACGTCGGTGCCCCTAGAGGACTTTTTTTGTAGAGATCCAGGGTGTTTTGTGACACATTGCCACATGGTCCTATTTTAAAGTGATTAGACTAAGCTGGCTCAGTTGACTGGTTCATAGAACAACAGGAGCTACAGGAGTCCCTCGCCAGCTGTGGGGTTCACATTCTTGACTTAAGCTGCAATTAATAAACCTGAGTTTAGTGAGAGCTAACTTACAGAGAACTGGAAGCAGTGAGAAGTTATCCTTGAGACACATAACTGAGGAAACATAACTACAATGTATAAGTTTTAACAAAAAAAAACATGTAACACGATGTATTCACTGTTCTTCCGTTAATCCACTTGTTGACACGCTGAGACTATGAATAAATAGCCACTGCTGGTAAGCTGCAAAACACTGAAGGCCGTGGTCGTTAGACACAAAGGTTGAACAATTAACTGTGCATACTTAGAACTGGGTTCAGAAAACCACAGCCCTGTGGGATAGCTGGTGGTATGGTTCGGGAATGTACATTGAGAGCACGTGCAACGATGATGGTGTCCAGGCTACTTATTTGTCCTGGGGCGTGGAGCCCTGAGTTTTAGTTCCGGCTCTGCCAACATGTCGTGGGGTGCAGAGGCAGGTCATAGAGAAGAGGAACACCGAATGGCTACAGGTGCCTCTTACCTGATGGGCTCAAACTGAGGCGGCGGAGTGGAAAATCTGAGGTGATTCACTGGTTTGACACCCTTGGAACCACAAAGTACCCAAATTGTTATAAAAATAATCAAAATCCTTGTTTGCTCATTTTCTTGACAGCCCTTTCTAAATTTATCTCTTGGATATCTATTATTATGTCTCCTACAGAAAGCCATATTTGCTGATTTTGGAGCCTCTGCTGGATGAAAAGTTTATCCAGGGGCAGAATTGCTTCAGTAAGATATCCAGCTGTATAAGTGGATGGATGTAGAAATTGTCCACTGTATAAGTCGCTTTGGATAAAAGCGTCTGATATGGAACTAAAATTGTAAAATTGTTATCATTGAATGGTGACACATTTTTAGTTACCTCACATTTTCATATGCCTTAAACAGATGAAATTGAATTGTCTTGAAATTGAACTTCAAAAACTTTCTATTTCTGTAAAGATTTCCAACGACAATTAAAAGCATATAAACTTCATAGAGATGGGCCGTGAGTCCAATCAAAATTGATGCTTCCCCAGAGATTTTGCCCTCAACGTCTATCACCTAAGTCAGATCGATAAAAGCGAAAAGATTCTGCACAGGGTCTACTTCCTGTGGAAGTAGTTTTTAGTTATTTTTAGACATTATGACAGAGCCTTCAGAAATATCTCAAGTTTGGGCGATGGGCGGGATGTTTACACTGTGGACAGAGCTAGCAATAGAAGCTCAAACACAAGTGTTTCACCAGCGCACTATTTTGGGGAGAAAGCCACCAAACTGCATAATGATCCAAAAAGGTATTTTGGGGACCTGTTAGTTTGCAAAGTAGGTGTGCCTGCTTATGAATCCTTCAATTTTCTGTTGCAAAATTGAATTAGTTAATACGTTAGTAAAGGTAATCTAATTTCATTATGGATATTTGGAGGATTGTTCATGACCTTATCTCCTCAAATTTTACTCAAGCATCACGAGGCACTCTTTCACCACCTCTATTGATCTTTACAATAGCTGGTTTGTTCCCAGCTGCCTGGGATATGAGCTTTTTATTTTTAGAGATATTTGTTAATTAAAGGGACTTTGTGTTTCAAATTACTGTATTATTGAAGGAGGTGGTTTTACATTAAAGCAAATTATACCATAGTCATATTGAGTCCTTCCTGGGTTTTGGTTGTGCCCCTGCAGACACAGCGACATGCTATGAACATTCACTGCAAATGCGTTTGCCGACGGACCAATTTTGTGGGGTCTTCATGTTATGATTGCTTATGATTATAGCTTCTCATCTTTAATGTGTACCTTGGTTGGAGACCTAGACAAAGGGAGTCAGAGCTAGACAAAGCAGATTTTAAACTTATAAAACAAGCCTTAAAGTTGACCTAAACTGTTTATACGTGTCATGTCTCACAATTTTAAAAAGACGACTTAAAATAGACAGAGACAAGGCAATTAATTCTAGTTTTATCTCCCACCTGTGCTCACCCACTGTTGTAGGTACTGATTTCGACCTCTCATTAGTGAAGCCAACCAAAATTGTAATATTAAAAGGGAATTGATTTAATTATGGGATGAAAATTGATTTCCAAGATATTTGGTAAGGAATGTGTTACAAATGTTTAGTGCAAGAAAAAAAAATTTATCTGAGAATGTACTAAGTTGAAAATATTTCCAAAAGTTACTACAGGGGTAACTACAAGCCAGAAGGTCCTTTTCAGCTATTCTTTTTTCATGTTATGTTGGAATTAAATGTTGAGCAACTTCCGGCATCCAAGATCAGCTTTCCATTCTCTCTCTGGAATAATTGGTTTGTTTTTAAAGGGTTCTCGCCTCCCAATTATTTTATTATTCCGCTATCCAGTCGCCTCACAG
Source organism: Hiodon tergisus (assembly GCA_025775045.1). NCBI lineage: Eukaryota > Metazoa > Chordata > Actinopteri > Hiodontiformes > Hiodontidae > Hiodon > Hiodon tergisus. Next base: position 17,649 of record JAOVYW010073469.1, read on the forward strand.
TGTGTGAGTAATTTTCTGAGACACATATTAAGAAGGAGCTTGCTGGTCACGGAGACCAGCTAAAGCCATAAACCAACTGCCCTAAAATGCCATGTTTTATTGTGGTCAGTTTACAGGCACAGAAAAGGGGGAATGTGTTTTTAAGTAACATTGACCTGTGACCTTATCATTCCAGTGTATTCAAGCAGTCGATATTAAACTGTCTTTGTCTATCGCCTGGCCCACTTCACTCGCCATGACTCGACGGTTAAACCATGGTGTAAACCTGCAGGAGTGAGCATGTGGGGTCTGACTTGCTCTCTCCTGCAGGGTTACTGCCACGGGGAGTAGGGCTGACCTAATCACATGGAGGCCTTCAAAGGTTCCGTTATTAAAGTACTCCCAGTAAAAGGAACAGAAAGGACCACGCAGGGGCGTAACGGCTGGAGGGATGCCTGAACACTTGGCCGACGGCTTGAGCTTTGAGGCCTTGCTGCTTTGCATGACTGCCGTCATGAGGATTGGCTATTTTTGTTTACCATCACAGAAATCCAATACAGTGCTTTGCAATTAGAACATGGAGTAGACGGGGGCGGAGGGAGTCTTCAACGTTACAGGGAGTAAATTTAGGCGTCCTGGCAGCCAGGGAGCTACTTCGAAGTTGTAGAATGCCAATGTTCTTTGGGGCACCTGACAAAAGGGTACAACTGGTTGTTATGAATGTGATAAGTGGTGAACTTGACTGTGTTGGCAACAGTCCTCTCTGCAGCCACCCCAGCTCAAATAACAGCCCCAAATTGAATTCACTTGATGATTTTGATTTGGTCTTTTCGCACCTGCCTGCAGTGGGCACTTTTTGCGATCATGTTTTACATTTCCTAGAGGAGGAACCGTTGACAGTGCATGAATGCGGGGGGGGGGGGGCCTTGCATTTAGCCGTGGGGTGGAACTGCCTCTGGTCTCTGCCCTCAGGGATGCTGACCTCTTCCTGCTGGAATCCCGGAAGCTGTGGGCTGCGGAGGAGGGCTGGCTGGAGTTTGACATCACGGCCACCAGCAACCTGTGGGTGATGAGTCCATTCCACAACCTGGGGCTGCAGATCAGTGTGGAGACCACCAGTGGTGAGGGATCCTCACTCTCCCACAGTCTAGTGTATTCAGGCAGAGCATGTTATTTTGTTAATGCTCGGTTGCATTTTCCGTTTGGGAAAGGTGTTGTATCTCCACATCTTGACACTGTTATGTATTCTATCATTAATTTGAATTGCTAAAGAAAAGCACGGTTCGACTGTCATCTATCCTGCTGTAGCCTAAATCTCAGTGACCCTCTAATATAATTTATAGGACAGACAGAAGTGGGAAGCCATATTGAATAAGGGTGAGTTAACGGATGTGTTTTGTGGTCCGTTTATTGAACAGGGAGAAGCATCAGCCCGGAAGAGGCAGGGCTAGTGGGACGGGATGGGGCCCTGGAGAGGCAGCCCTTCATGGTGGCCTTTTTCAAAGTTAGGGAGGCCCATGCTCGCTCCCCCCGCTCCGCCAGCAAACGGCGGCAACAGAGCCGCAATCGCTCCACCCAGCCACAGGAGGCACCCAAGGGTCCAGGGCAGACAGGTAGGTTGCAAACGAATTCCTGGCCGTCAGGAAAACCGTCTTACCCATTTACTGCTCAACGATGCATTTATTTTTTCTGTATTTTAAAATTTGTGGGTTTTTTTTTTTTACAAAAAAAGACATGGAAAAATGGGAATACTGCTAAATTTTCATATGGAGACAACGAGCGATTTGAAAAAGAATAAGTTTAGACAGGCAGATTGCAAAGTATTTATATTGTGATGATAAAACACAAGCAGGTCAAAAGCTACGGAAAACATGCTTTAAAAGTTTAACAGAATCTATAAAGTGACGGCAATGTGAAGATTTGGCTGCCTGGTGGATAGTGTTTAAAACACAGCATCAATACAGCTTTTCTAACCAGAGGAAGTGACAGGGATTGAGACGTCACCCGTTACACCTCAGACAGGTATCAGATGGGCCACAGCCGAATTAGTTCAGAATTAACGTCCAGATGAGATCCGGCCTGTCTTTCACATGCCCATTCTGTAGGAAAGTGTGTTCACAGGGGTTTTATGATAATATCTAATCTAATTTGTACTAAGGAAGATAGCCGAAGTGCAGCTATGTTCTACACTCCATACCTAATTTATTAGACACAACTATCTAGTACTGGGTCGGACGCCCCTTTGCCTCCAAAACACACCGAATTCTTTGGCATGGATTCTGCAAGTTGTTGGAAATGTTCCTCAGGGATGTTCACTGCAGATTGGAGGGCAGTACATTTATGCTGCGAACAGCCCGTTTCATCTCAAAGATGCTTTATTGGGTTGATTCTGGGGCCTGTGCAGGCCACTCAAGTAAACTGATCTCACTGTCATGTTCTGGGAACCATTCTGAGATAATACGCGCTTTGTGGTACATTAGCCAGCTGGAGGTATCCATTTGATGAAGGTAACACCACTGTTATCCTGCAGCGTTATTTGCCTGTTTGTGCTCCACCTGTTAGCTTTCAAAAGAGTGCCACTGACTGGATGTTTATGTTTTTTTGTTTCTGACATTCTCAAACCGGCACCCTTGGCACTGTCAATCATACCAGACTCAAAGTCACTCTGACTTTCAACTGAAGTGTAACTACATGCCTCGACTCCTCTATATAGCAAGCCACCGCCGCTTGACTCACTGTCTTTAGAAAGATCCATTTTCACGAATGGGGAGGCCACTGAATGTATGTGCTATTCTTCTCCTGTTTTGATGTTATCAGTCTTAGGGGTCTCTCACACACTAAGTTTTTTGTTTACATTTTTTAATTCGTGTTTGAAAGGTGCGGCCGTATCCACATTTAATTAAGCACCGTTATATTGCATTCTTTTCCGATTCTCAGTTTTGTTCCCACACCATGGAATATGTATCATATTACCATTACAGAACTAATCAAATATTTGCAATGCTTTTATGCGATGACGTTGCGTAATGGATTCGAGAGCCACGTTGCTTTTAATGCATTTCACATCTTTCTGACAGTAGGAATTCAGAAAGAAATCTCTCATCGTGTGCTGAAACTAATGTAGAAAATATGTTTAATTTCATCTGAAGGCTTGGACTTCCAGTAACCCAAAGCGTCAGTCTCCCTCTGCTATACCGCTCAAGACGTCTGCGGTGTAAATATTTAAACACCGAGGAGGAAGCGCCGAGCCTCAATGACAGCGCTCCCTTCATGCCTGTGTCAGTGAGACAGATTGTCCGTCATACGATTCTCATGCTGCGTCGCGCATTTAATAAGCTCCATGGGGTGGGCTTGAAATGCACACCCCCGCTCATGGGATTTTTCTGTGCCCATCCGATCGGCAAAAAACTCCGCCACAACACTCTACCGTTCAGCACTCCAGGATTGACATCCCGTGCTGGAACCGATTACGGCCGTAGTTATCCCATTTTCCGCTATCCAGCGATATCAATATTTTTTTACGAGTGGCGAACGGAAACATGATCTCTTACACGGTCACTTTGTATTCAGGGAGTAGCTTGAAAAGACTACCCATTATCGGTGCTTAGCAATAATCACCGTAACCCTTTGTTTACTTCAGGCTGCGTGCAAAAGTAAAAGCGGGCAGTGAAAACTGAGAGCTTCCATTTTGAGGCATTATTATAAAAATCGGCCCACCTGCGGCACATTTGCAAGCACAACTCGCGGAAAGAGGAGAACATCCGAATCTTTCGATTTCTAGGCATTTAGTCTCTCACAATGACAGTTATCCAAGGATTTCAAGCAAAAAGAAGTGCCTTTTCAAAAAAGAAACAATACCAACACCTTTAAAGATCATTTTGGGTTTGAGCCACAATGTATGCTGGGCTGGCTCTTTGCCTCTGACTTAATGACAGTCCATTACTGGTAAAGGATCCTTGTCTTTAGAGCTATAATTATTCTAGCCAGTCATAAACCTCTCGGTAAAAGGATGACCACCTTAACAGTATTGCTTTAAGAGTTATAATGACACGCCATTGTCCAGCTGTGTTTTTTCATCCTGCTCTCCTCCCCGGCCTTCTTTTGTTTACTGTTAGCATAATTAGACATTGCAGAGCTCTGGCAGTGAGTTTAATAACCTCTATGATGAAAGACAGGAAGAGAGATAAACTTCAGTAAAATCGCACGGAGAGTCATTTTCTTTTTAAGTCTTTGCAGGGTTCTGCTCTTCTCTGCAGTTGTCCCCACACTCACTGGGCGGTATTAGCTTGACCCTCCGTCACCACTCTGCCCATGACAGAAAAATGACCTAATTGCTACTGAAAAGGTGTTTTTGAAAGCAACCATCGTCTGAGCTACTGTTTCATTCGAGAGACTGAGGCTGGCACTAAAAGAGAAGGCCCTCAGGGCCCCAGTTAAAACATGTTATTGCCGTTCATTGTGATAATATAGCAGGAAGTGAAAATGTACGACCAAATAGGGGTTATGGTATATCTGGTAAATGAATTTGATGTTTCTACGTGATAAATTAAGAGGCTGTAATTGACTATGCCTTCATCTACCTTCATGAGTCAACATGAATCCAAACATGATTGAAGCACCCCCTATCCCCTGAGTCTTAACTAAACAATACTTTGTTTTATCACAGACATGTGGTTTTAAGGATAGAAGGCCTTTTAGTGGCCAGTTCTCTAGTGGAATGGAAATGCCTTTTACAGGCAGGAAATACGGTACAGGGAAAAAGTGGTTTATAGATATGACTACTATGAACTTTACTCTCAATGAAAATCCACTGTAATTTCACTTTATTTAAAGCCCCTGGAAGATATTAGTAAACACAAATATTGGTAAAATAATATGCAGTGTGAGGTACTGAGATCAGAGTTCTGCACACCCTGATGTTCCTGTCGCCACCTTGCTACAATATCAGGGCTGAGAGTGAGAATATTTTTTTGTTTGTTGTTGATGCTGTTAAAATGTCAACGCACTGAATATAAGACCAGATCTTGTCTGAAGTACTGTTACAGTTGTAGTCCCTCCCCTGTGAGCATAATTTCACAGGTTGTAAACCTGCTAGTGTGCAAAAGCAAGGGGGGCTCCCCGCACTGAAACCTTGGAGTGCCTGTGTGAAGGGGGTCATCCCCTTGCTCCAGAGCTGGAGAAGGGGGTCACTGGACAGGAAACCACCGACCACAACCAGTCACTTGGGAGCCCCACGAAAATCTCGGAGAAAAGGATTTATCCAAGTTTGCCTGCCCCAGGGGCAGATGCTGAGGAAACGCAAGACCCTGATTGTGCCCCCTTTCCTCTCACCGGATCGTAAAAATATCGAGCCAGGGAGTCCCTCTCCGGTACAGTAGGGGAAAAAACGTTGAGAGCTGGAGTGCGGAAACACCTGAAGCTGGCGTTTCTTGCCCGGTAACAGGCTCGACCCTGCAGGCCTTTTCCTATTCACCCCTGTGACAAAGTGCGTCAGGTGGTAGGAGATTCCATGGCAACCGGCTTTTTATAGTCGTGTACAGAGAGACTAACTTTTTGGGCCTGTAAAAAAATTCTTCAACATGTACAAAATTGCAGCTCTGGGAGTGTTCTTTATATGAGGCCATTTACTTGTTTGCAAAATATTAGGATATGCGCCCTTAATTATTTAAAGAAACACACACACAATTTGTTCAGATCAATTTTAAATTGACTTGGCGTGAATCCCTTTTTGCGAGGACGAGTTGGGCAGCAGGTGGGCTAGTGTTTAAAGCGCTGGACAGAGATTGCAAAAGGGGCTCTGCTGTTGTAATCCTGAGTATGGCACTTTACCTGGCCTGCTTGTGTGAAAATCCGGCTGTAGAAATGGATAATGTGTATAATTGTTGGCTAAACGAGCTGTTTAAGGATGTGTGCTCATCAAATGGAGAATGTGGAAGAGTCCTCTAGCCAGGGGAAGCGCTATTTACTGCTTCAGGAGACAGCACAGTGAGACCTCACCTACCACGTCACCTACCTTGATCACAGACATGCAGATAATTTTGGGGCCGTCCTTGCTAGGGCTGCCTGAGGTGAGGTCAGAAGCGGGTTCTCCGGGTGGGGTCAGGAAACGATCCAGGAAGTGATCCCACTGCCCTCTGATATCATAGCTTTCCATTTGGTTTGATGTTCTGGTACAAAACAAACCAAAGTGTAAAATTTCAGCTTGCTGGGCATACACCGAGTGCCAAGGGAAAATCTGAAGTCAAAGTTGTCCATGCCAACGATGACCTCTCCCATTGGAATTCTAACCTTCAGAGGATTCTCTAGCACAGGTTGACAGTTTAGGTCAAGGAGGTGATAACTCATAGAAATTGCAAAAAAGCAGCAGAATTATTCAAATCCTCTTTGATTTATTGCATAACCCTGCCATATATAATATATATATATATAATATATATATATATATATATATATAGCAGTATATACACACTTTATACACAGTACTGTGTAAAAGTCTTGAATGATCTGTAAAGTGAAGTTGCTTTCAAAAATGATTAAATGAAAAGTTTCTAAATATGAAATAAAAACTATAAAGGGCAGTAAACAGTAAAAATACTAAAAAAATTTTTTTTAAACAACCAAAAATAAACTCAATATTTGGTGTGACCATCCTTTGCCTCAAATACTGTTTCAATTCTCTTAGATAAACTGTCCTTAGATCTTGGAGTGCATCTTGGAGAACTGTCCACAGCTCTTCTACAGACTTTGCTTTGCTTGCTTCTGTCTGTCCAGGTAATTCCAGACAGCCTCTATGATGTTGAGATCAGGGCTCTATGGAGGCAAAGCCATCTGTTGCCGAACTCCTGGGTCTTCTTTTGAAAAAGAGTGTTTGTAAATCTAAAATTAGTTTTTTCTACTTACACTCTAGTGCAGAAAACAAAACATAAGTATCTAATGTATGTAAAAAAAGATAGGGTGCCTAAGACTTTTCCACAATACTGAATATATATATATATATATATACACAAATACATGTGTGTGTGTGTGTGTGTGTGTGGAAAGTCTAGAACGCATGGAAATGGAAGGAATCGGAAAAATTGATACAAGTTAAATGTCACTGGAGAAGGGTTTCACGGGGTCTATACACATGAGGTGAGGAACCTCATTGACCCATCTGTATCATTCTTTCTTCCCATCCACAGATTACAACAGCAGTGACCAGAAGACTGCCTGCAGAAAGCATGAGCTATACGTAAGCTTCCGGGAGCTGGGGTGGCAGGTAAGCATAGCAGTGTCCCTGCAGTTAAACTGATCCTGTGTCAGAATTGGGAACCCTTCATGAAAACTGATATGTTTAGGCTTTCTGCACATTTTTCAGTGTGAGCTTTTGGAAAAAAAAATCCTGGCACATTCTGTTCTGTTTGGATAGATATTTGCTGTGTGTGTCTTCTGCATTTTATCAGAAAACACGTTCAATTTTGCAGTCAAGCGCATTGCAGCACTTACCATCGCTTCATTAAAAAGTAGGCCTCGCTCGTATCATCTACTCTCGCAGGTTCAGTTTGTGTCGGGGCCCTTGGAAACGACTGTGCCTGTTATTGGGCGGAAAACATGTTATTGTTTCCTGCAAATAATTAAAATCGTAATAAGACAGCACTGACATCTAGAGGGAAACTGCCAACACAGATGCGCAGCGAGTGTGGAAACTCTGCCAGCAAACAGATCCTGCGCCATAGTCCTGCAAGTTTAGAGTTTTTTCGCAATTTCGGCGCTGATTCGTCCCAGAGGGGCATGCTGAAGCTGCTCTTTGTGGGAGTTTTCATTAAACAGTCCACGGGTGACCTCAGCAGATGTGTAATGGCTGGACGTGTTTGTCTCTGTCGACCTAGCAGGGAAATCTGATTGCAGAGCTAGTATGGCTAGCAAAAAGCACAAAAAAAAATAAAAAATGTAAATGTCAACCCAGGCTGACCCTTCTTGGATCCTGCTGAGACATCCCTGTGTGGGTCTGAAGTGTGTAATGAAAGCTGACAACTGTAATGTGTTTTGACTGCAGGGGGGCCACGCCAACACCCGAAACCCGGCTAATACTTTCAAGGTGTTAATAGAAAGAGAGGGAGCCTGCAGGGGCCTCTTGAAATCCCAGTCAAAACCCTGCCATTTTCACTGCACAACTGATCAAGGATACAGAGCATTGACTAATTCTGAGTAATGGCCATCGTCTTTGTCATCGCTGCTACTGGCATCCCTCCGTCAGACTATGACTCACTAGGGAAGATTGCTCGCTTGCCTGCCAATATCAAAAAATAACATTAAGGCTTGTTTATAATGGACCTGGGGGATGTTTTGGAAATGGAAAGTACGTCTTGCAGGTGCAGATGCATCAGTTGTTTTTCCCCCCTCTAATCAGAGCGAGTTATTAATTCTGAGCTCTCTCAAAAGACACAGGGACGGTTTAACCCGAAACGATAATGGTCAAAAAACAAAAAACAAACATAGAAAAGATCCCCAAGGCTGCTGAAGGCTCTGGGTGTGACCAGCGTGTGGGCATGCCCCGAGTGTCTCTTTAAAACACCCGTCCCTCCTTTTCTCCCAGGACTGGATCATTGCGCCCGAGGGTTATGCCGCCAACTACTGTGACGGAGAATGCTCCTTCCCGCTCAACGCCCACATGAACGCCACAAACCATGCCATCGTGCAGACCTTGGTGAGTTGACTGCGATATTGAGTGCACTGGCAGACCGCATTCACCCGGTCTAATAACTACTCCAAGTTTTATTTATTCTTTTAACCAAGCCTCTGGAGCTGTATAGTCCCACAAAAAAGCAGAGCATTTCTCTGTCTTCACATTTAATTCCTTATCAGCTAGGAATAAACCATTTATAGAAATCAACAGATTCACACTTTCTAGGTCCACCTCATGAACCCGGAGAATGTCCCCAAGCCCTGCTGTGCCCCGACGAAGCTGCATGCCATTTCCGTACTCTACTTCGACGACAACTCCAACGTGATCCTGAAGAAGTATAAGAACATGGTGGTGCGGGCCTGCGGCTGCCACTGACCGGCGAGTTGGGGGGGCATTTGGCGGCCACGGCTGGAACAGTCTGCCCACCACAGGGGGTGGGGAGCGTGATCAAGACGTGTGTGTGTGTGTGTTGGGACGCCGCCACCAGCCCGCCCTCCCCTTTCCAGCAGGCCGCAGGGGGACAAAAGGACTGCAAAGGAACCAGAGAAATGTGCTGCTTTACCTCTCCTCTGGACAACACGACACAAAGCCCAAAGGCCTTCCGTGTCAATATAAACCGTGAACCATGGTTAACGTTCAAGTTCCAGGAACCCAAAGGAGATGGATCGAATGGTGTCTTGACACAGAGAAAAGACGATGCTGTAGGTGAAGTGTAGTCAAATGTCACTGAATACAAACAAATATAAAGTCTTTAAAGACAGTGGATCAAGTATTAACCTAGCCACTCTACTTTTTATATACCTGTATATCTAACTAAAGCTAATCGTAACAAAGAAATCTACTGGGATTCAGTTAAAAGGTATATCATGATAAACACTCCAGTACAACTCCCCATTATCACATCCTAAAGGGTTCACAAACTATAATCCAGATTTTTAAAATATATATTTTTTTTAAAGCAGCAAATGAGGCATTCAGCAAATCAGTATTTACTGTGCCAAAATATCCCCCCCCCAAAAAAAAAAAAACTACTCCCCAGCCTATTTCTCAATTATGATGGCTCAGAATGGCGACCATTGTTTATAGTTGGTAGATATATCTTGGCTTGAAGAGAGATTTTAGGGCAGAACCAAACAAACATATCTTGGACTTTGTATCAAGAGAAAATGATGCCCACTCTTGCCAGCTCCATTAGCAATAACAAACTAATGAAAAATACCTCTGCACACTGCTGTATACATTATTCTGAATCACATTGAGTTCCACATGTGTAAATACTTGTACATTTTCTGCTTATTTATTGCATCTCAGATAACGCAACACCTAACAAGAAACAAACACCACACTGTAGAAAAGAAAAGAGATTTTATTACGAAAGTTCAACTTGCCATTATTTTGTTGCCATTTTTTCTGTACAAAAGCTAATGGGTAGCGTACGACCCACTTATAAAAAAATACTGCTTTCGTTCATTGGAGTCGGTGTACACCATGTGCCCTCTGCAAAGATATTAGTGACATTAGCTTTTCTGGCCATTTTCCTCAATAGACTGAGTGCACATTTAAATGTTGCATACAACAGGTCACTTGCATAAAACGATTGCTTAGAAAAGACCAAGAGATACAAAAAATATTTTAATGTGGTCAATTGAATGGGGAACTGAAGGGACGTGCCATTTGGTCAGTGCTTTTGATGGGCTGGATAGAGACCAGGGTGGGGGGCTAATCCTGGGAACGAGCAGCCAGGACTTTGGCAAGAAGCGGTGATTGGGAAAAATCTTGCAGGGCTGACAAACGACAGTAGGGGAGAACTGGGCAAAAACTTTTGTTTAAAGTTTGCAAAATAAACTGAGGAAAAAAAACAAAACCACAATGGTCCCATTAAACTCATAAGGACACATACTGTAATAAGAAGCTTTTCTCTTAATAGTTGCATTTTTGTGCTTTGTCTTGGACAAACAGAAGGGTATTAGAAATGGGGGATATTTATACGCTTTTTTGACCTTCAACGTTGCCAGATTCCTCAGATGATTCTGAAGGCAGCAAGAGAAGCGATCAAAACAGATTAACAGACAGATCTAAATCACAAAAAACAAAAAAGTTGAGTTATCCCAATAGATAATGCATAAAGATCAATGCACCTGCGTAAACTTCAGCATCTTTCAAGTTGCACGGCCAGTACAGCAATTGAGCAAACTACAAGAAAAAATTTAAACCCTTTCAAGGCGTGGGTGACTGCAGTCAATATATGGCATAGACAAATCTCCACCACCTGCAGAGGGTGTTTCCCTGAGAGTTAAGTTAGGAAATCACTGGCATTGATTAAATTTATCATTAACTTAACGCTCAACATGGTGCGACATCCATATTAATCCGACACTTCTGACACAGTAACATTGATGGCACACGTACAATTTTCTTTTACTTAAATATAACTTTTTTCCTGTTTTTCTTACCCCCGTCAACTCCTAGCCGTCAGAATTTCAGTCTGCTGTAAATTATTCTAATGGAAGGCACAATGAGAACCATCCCTGATGCATTTCAATTTGGGTCTCCATTTTTGAGACAGTACCGTTATGCAAGCGGTTATAAATCACAAGGAATATATAATTGCACAGACAGCCTCTGCGCCAGATCAGACTGGAGCAGAGTAGGGCGTAGGGCCTCAAATTAAAAACCGATTTTTAAAATTGATTCACATTTGAGAAGATTTCACTATAATCTTCCAACAGTTTTCCCACATTGCTTAGTGGGGAAAAAGGATTCACAAAGACTGCCTTGTGGGGCTTGGTTGTGATGCAGCCAGACACTGGCAGCTAGTTATGAAGGAAGGTGGAGTTGGTGCTGGAGGGGCGAGGTTACAGCTCATCCCGGGCCTGCTTCATCACAAAGCTGTGCAGACTCTCTAGGTCCCTCCCTCCATTGTGCTCCTCCCCCTGCAGCCCGGCCCGGAACATCAGTAGAGTGGGATAACCACGCACCTGCAGGGGATCAAATGCACCGGAAGGAGTTGGGTGGGGGTGGGCCATTGCTCTGCTAGGTTCAGCGCGGAACAAAGTCAGGTCAAACTTTTTTGATATCTCATTGTGCATTGTTGCAATCTAAAAACCCAAAGCCTGGAAAACCTGGCTGAGTTTGACACATTGGCGACAAAGCAGTAAAACTTGCCCATCCCAAAGTTAAAGCTTCTCTCTAGAGAACTTTATTACTATTTAATGAACTGAACAGCAGTCTAGTTCCAAATGTTTTGTAGAAAAGTGGACAGTTGTTAAAAATCACTTCCATGGCAGTGCCATAGGCACTAGCGCTTTATGCTGCCTACAGAAGCCCTGACTTCACCTCTCTTTCTCAGGACTACAGGCTCTGCTGCCTGTCGCTAGACAATTAAAACAATTGGTGTCCAAAGGTCGTAAGGGAAACATCTAGAAATGCAGGATGGCATTCCTGCAGTCCCAAGTATGTCAAAATCTTAATAATTTGGCTTTAGTTTCCAAGAAAGTGTCAGTCTCAATTAAATCTAATCCAGCCCTACGGTCATCATGAAGTCTAGTTTAGCTTTTTGCACAGGCCGGACACATAAATGTGAACTTTATTATGCATTACACGGCAGAGAGCAATTATTACTCACAGCAAAGCGGTTGCACAGTGTGCGTTCCACGGTGCAGTCCACCTTCCCGATCTTGACGTCAGTCAGCCCGGGGAACTCCTTCTTGGAGAGATCTTCCCACGTGGGAGCCAGGTTCTTACAGTGACCACACCTAGGAAAACAAATGCACGGCCTTCAGCGCTCAACCAGGGAGGCGCCTTCATTTGTCGGCAACGCTGGTGCTCTCAACAGCAGTGCTTCCACAACCACTGGACCAATTCGACGGAATTGAGAAAACGATGATATTGCTGTTTGATGAGTGTACGTCTAAAGTTTAGGGCCACCCTGAGGATGGGGGTGGGACACAGGCCCCACTTTTGGAACTGTGCCTTTGCAGAATAAAGCATGGGAAACTATGCTCTCGAGTAGCCACTGCAAATTTGGTTACGTGTGAGAGGATGTAGATCTAAAACCTCTGTCTGGTCACAAGGTCATACATATAGCAGTACTAGAACACAAGTATAAAACGTTAAAGAAATGTCTGGCTGGAAATAAAGTTGTTCAGATGACATATGGATATAACATGCACATAAAACATCATACAGATGGTAGCCAAGTTTGAGACTGGTTAACCTTTTAAACAAACTCATTATTGAAGTTCTCACCATGGGGCGTAAAACTTGATGAAGGTCAGGCCTTTAACCACAGTTTCATCAAAGTTGCTTTCGTTGAGGATGAGGACATTGGACTAGAAAAGTAAAAAATAAAATTGACCATAATGTAATACAAAAGTATCAATTACAAAAAGCCTGTATTCAGTAAAAAAATTTCTAGCAGAGATTTCAAACAAGACAAATTCAGTTGGCCACAGTGTTTCTGAACTTTTTCAGTTTAGCACAGTTCAGTCTTTCTTGTCAATGGCCTTATAAAATGACATCACCCAGTCTTTATATTTTAAACACATTTGCATCAGCAGGAGGAAATAGCTAGCCTGCCCATAATTGCTACTTGTCCATCCTGCTGACGAAACTGACTGCCGTGTGAAGTCTTAAAGTGGGTCATAATACCACCATCTGCCCAAAAGCTTATTCGCTCATTAAATACAATTTAAGCAAGACATACACAGCATCACGACTACCCACACATGCTAAAATGTACCCTCTGTAAACAAACATACTTAGCTGCATGTTCACTCCCCGTTCATCTAAGTGTAATGGGTAGCTTTTGGAGCACAAACATGTACCTCGTCTTCTGCGGGCTCTGGACTGGGCGGAACAGCTTCCTCCACCTGCGCGTCATCGGCTGGTGCTGCCTCAGAGGCAGCCTTCACTTGGTTGTCCACAAACTCTTTCAGGGAATCCAGGTCTCTCTTGCCCTTGTATTGGTCGGCCTGCACAAACCATGACGCCAGGGTCACCAAGTGCCCAAAATCAAATGGAGGAAAGTATTCGCGTGTGTCTGCACTAGTTAAATGCACCGAGCCAGAGGGGTCAAACTCAAAAAAATCATTAACTTCCCCCATGGGTAGGGAAGAGGGCAGAGAAAAGAGAAACCAGTTATACAATAACTCACCTTCTCTCCGTCCTTGAAGAACAATAAGGTGGGGTACCCACGCACTTGATTCTCAGAGCAAATCTCGTAATGCTGCGTGCAGTCGACCTGAAAAAAATAAAGCAGCAAGCAAGGTTTCAACCCAGCCCCAACAGTCCTTGACCTGAATGTTTACCTGGCACCCTTGCTTCCTGGGTGCCATAGCCCTGACAATTTACCAATTGTCTACGGCCAACGGGTCTGCTTTCCCTTTAGTGGCGTTTGACGGCCGCACACCTGGGTGACCTTGCATGTGGGCTACCGACCCACCTTGCCGATCTTGACGTTGTCCGAATGCTCGAATGTGTTGGCCAGCTGCTCCCAGGTAGGTGCCATGGCTTTGCAGTGTCCGCACCATGGGGCAAAGAACTTCACAAAGTGGTACCCTGCAAGGGGTTGACCAGATGATGAACAGCTCACAATTTAATGTGGTGGAATTACTTTTTGGAAAGTTACAGTACAACTGCGACAATATTGTCCAAATAGTTTAAAATGTCACCATTTTAAAATTAACCAGCTAAAACTCTCTTCTAAACTCACCATCTTCTTTACAAAAACTTAGTGGGGTGCTTCAACACTCACGCATTACAAGTCTTAGCACTGCCACTGTGGTTCCATGTTGCTAGCGCCCAACACATACAAATATGTTTAACTGACCACATTATAATTGATTTTGAAAGCACACCTCTGGCTATGAATGAACCACCAATTGTACTGCCCAGTTATGAGTTATAAATGAACCAGATAAAGATACATTTAATTTCAAAGCAGTTGTAATTCATTCATATTTAACTGGAATGTTATACAGAGAAACAAAATACATTGCCCACCATCTATTCATACCATATTTATTCCTTATAAGCACCAGTTCTCCGAATTTAAAAAACACACTAGCAAAGTATTTTCAAACAACCCAACAATGCAGGATAAAACCATATATGCATACCCAGCCTAACAGTTTTAGGCACACTTATTCTAAGTGATATTACCAGATAAGTGTTCAAATCACAAAGTTGGGTCGCATGCAATGATTTAACAACCTCTCTGCTTTTAGCATACGCCAGCGCAATATTAGGGGTTTAATGATAGAACAATCTTGCCAAATTATTCAATTAATTCAGCAAGCTGTTATGACTAGCATCAGCCAGTCCTGAGGTCATGGATCATAGATAGCACTTTCCTAGTGGTCCTTAATTAAAAAAGGCTGTTGCTCTCTAAACCTATTTAACCAAATATATAAGCACTACAGTCACACCGTTGAGCCGATAACTCATACCAAAAACAATCATCTCAAGATCAATGGCCATCAGAATGTTTAATCCATAATCCAATTGAAAACGGGTTGTCTAAACTCAAAAGTAGTCCACTAAAGAAAACTGAGCTAATGTAATTGGAGAAATTCTCCATGGTAGAACGATCAAAAATCCTTAAAAATACACTAAAGGAAACATTTTCTCAGTCTAATCAAAGCAAGAGAGTATTGGCAAAGTACTGATTGCAGGGGGGCGAACTATTTAGGGCAAAGCAAAATACAACCCGCAATAATTTTCTTTCGGATTTTTTTTTGCATTTAAGTATGGAGGGCACTCCTTGATGGAACAAACAAAAACAAGCAATTTCTGCCTTCATTCAAGCACCAGGGCTATGTTTTCGAAAGGTGGTCTGCCTCAAAGTCCTGAGCTCATTTTTAACCTACTACACTACCTCAATGTGTGGAATAAACTATCAAATCACCCCTTCTGTAACACTACAATATTAAACAAATATGTAAAAACACAGATGCATGATTTTTGCCTTACTTAGGTAAGATTGTTATATTATATACAAAAATCTGCTACATCATTTTACTTTTCATGAATGAAAGGTGCTTAAGCTGACAACATATACATAAAAACATTAAACTAAGATCAGCAAAATTGCTGTGCTAATATATACCAACGTTACAACTTGCTTTAATTAAGGGCAACGACTAATAAAAGTTGATAAACATGCTGAACTAAACAGTCTTCATTATGCATGTCACAGATTAGACTGGGCACTTAAATAGAAGTTGCATGGGTTGTGGAAGACAATCATAAATTATTTCACCTGACACTTTTTTCGACAGAATGATAGTTTGGCTGAGAAATAACCACTGTTTTTGAGATGGATAGGGGAAAAAGCATAGCAGTGCCAAAAAAATAAAAATGATGAAGTGTAGCCCAGTTTGCCTTCCTAGCAGAATATTTTAAATTGACTTCTGAACATCCATTTAAAAGAATATTGTTTTGACAGGGATCTGCTCCTGATCCAAACCTACCTTTAACGATGTGCGCTTTGAAGTTGGCAGCAGTGAGATCATACATGCCCTGCTTTGGCTCTGGGACTTTCGGTGGCTCGGGCTCACTCTCTGGTTCCTGCAAACCACAGAGATCCAATATGCCACGTTAGAACTGCCAACAAAAAACCAGTCACCTGTTGAATATTTGGACTGCTGCCGCAACATTATGCTTCAACGAAAACCTAAACGAAACAGTTTTCCTAGTTATTTTTCACACGAGGGGACGGCGGTGACAGGGAATGGCACAGCACAGCACGTTCAGAGGAGTAGTGGCACCATAGATTTGATGTCTTGGCGATTTGGACCTCCTGAGGTTAAAGGGGCAGAATGAGCTGGGAACAGACACTTGCCGTGTTATCACTCACAGGCCAGAAGGTAGCACTTTACAGAGGTGGTCTTTGGCTCACCTCGTTCTTTTCAATGACAGTTTTAGTGTAATTTTTATATTGCAGTAGACGGCATATAAATTGCTTGAAATGTAATACTATTGTTGGCAGGCCTCCAAAGCATCTGCAAGTTTCTACACAACCAAGAAACGACTGGACTTCAGTGTTACACAATTGAATAGAGTGCATTGTTTTCATAATGAAAACGGACCAGAATGGCTTATCTTGACCTCTCGATTCCTTTAACTTCGGTGAGCACTGAAAGTGGGGAGAAAGCCTGTGGTTGACAAAGGGAGATTTCTTTTTTGTATACCATAATGCAGGGTGGCTGACAAGTAGCACAATCTTACACAATTATATTGCTATGTATAGGGGGAAAAAAGGGGAAAAAAACTATAGTACTGTATGTCATTCATTTCTCTAGAAGTTAAACAGTCGTAGTTGGAGGACTTACGGAAGGGACATCGTCTAATGTCTTCAGCATCCAGGACTCAAGGGACTCTAGGTCCCGAGATCCCTGGTACTTCACAGGCTCCAGTTCAGGTTTGAACAACTTCAGGCTAGAAACAAAACAAGCAAATTACAGGACTTTATTACTGAAGAATTGGGGGAGGGGAGTTTACACATCTCACCTAACTTTGACTGCACATACTTAACTCATTCAGTCCTTTTTACTGGAGCAGTTTCAATAAAATGTTCTCCATAATTGAGATTTATGTGCCAGCATATTCCGTTTTCTCTGCATTCAAAAGTCTAAAGTACCACCAGCTACAATATTAACTTTGTGCTTCACAACCAGTAAATGTGTTACTACAGCCAGAAACTGAGTAAAAAGAAACTGCTATAACTAAAAGACACTCATGCGTTCTAAATCCTCCTCAGCTTTATTAGGAACACCATATCCAAACTGGAGTTAAACTTCACCTAAATGTCTTCTATGTAAATTAATGAAAAGCATTCTATTTGAAGGTTGATGTTGAGGCCATCAAGATGCATCCTGAAATGCACCCAGTCTGTTCAAACTATTTGGAGCAGTATGAAGTGTAGCCAGGCCCGTTTTGAAGAAAGCTTTGATGCAATAGAGGGTGACAGAGGCACATTTCCGTCGAGCCCTGTCCTTAAAATACATCTGTCCCATCCCAATCATGCGTTTACAAATAAATTTTATTTTTTTATATTTGAAAAAGAAAAGAAAAAGTCCTCCAAAATCCATTTCACAGACAAGAAACCAAATATGTACACAGCTATGTTTATTGTACATACCCCGCCCTAACATGACAGTATTACATACGATATAAAAAGTTGCATTAGTATTTACTACTCTAGTTTGGCCGCCAAAATGCTTTATACTATAATGTACCCAAACTAACGCATTTTAGGATGCATTATCAGATGCTTTGCGTTTGTGTATTAGATGTTTTTACAAGCAAGCTCAATCAATGGAGGTGCAACAAACAGTTGAAATTAAATTCAGCTTCTAAAAAATTCAGTGCTCAGATGCATTGACTTGGCTACCTTAAAGGCTGACAGAGCTGGTCACGCTAGGAGTTTAGTATGAATCTGGGGGCAACAAGTCAAGAGCCTGAGTTGAGGACACAGACTGAGGAAGTCAGACAAGATAGGGACTAGTGGTTTGCTGGCGGCGCAAATGGTGGTTTCAGTCCAACTTTCAAAATACAAACTGCTGGTAAGGGTATGCAACAGAGTTATATGTTTGCTCCCGGGAACAAAAACCAAAGTTTCTAGTACACTGCACTTACGTGGGGTACCCCCTAACTCCATGGTCTGAGCAAAATTTGGTGTCTTGTGTGCAGTCCACCTTAACAACATAGGCTGGTGGAGACACCATGTTGTTGTATTTATCTGCCATCTGGTTCCATGTGCCCTGGAGCCTTTGGCAGTGACCACACCTGCAAAGTCAATATAATAGAAAACGGCAGTTAACTTATTTTTCATGACAATAGTTCCATGATAGTAGAGTTAGGAATACATAATAGTACATAAATTCATATAGCTAAAACCCTATTTTACTCCCCAATTAGTGCTTGTCTGTCAACGCATTAACTGCGTCTCAAACGCTAAAAATGAAGTAAAAATCTGTACGCTAAAGTAATAAGATGGTTATAAAGTGACACTATTAAATAAGTGGACACATTCCTGTCATGGAATGTCACAATGAGTTAGCATCTTCGGATAACTAAACATCCACTTGAGTTACATACTTATACAGAGAAAAGTCTGGTAATGCCTTTTATCCAAACCATAAGGGTTGCAAGTGCCTCGATTAACACGGATAGCACGCTGCAACGTCGAAAATGAGCCATTTTCGATAGCACTTTAGAACAAGGGATTACCTGACTGTATAGTCTCGTATCCTACATATGACTGCAACTATCCGCATTACGTTAATGGCTGCCACGTAAGCGGCAACTGTTTCGGGACAAGCCGTGAAGTTAACTGGAGAAAAACTTCCCAGGATTTCCCATTAGTGCGGTATTACACAACAATGCATTTTAAATAATTCTATACAATTATTTCGACAAAACATACTGCCTACGGTTAGCCAGGTGCCTCATTTTACACGGATAGAGTGCTTACCAAGCTAACTTGCTACATGAACTCGGGCTTGCGTAAAGTCAACAAGTGGATGTACCGTCAACATTGGGAGTTCTGCCGATACCGATGTATTATAATGTCAAATTATCAGCACTCTATATTACTTGTTCTAATGCAAGTAACCATGTTAATAGGAATCTGATATACTAACACATCACACCTTTATTTTACAATGAATGCGAATACATTAAATATTGGCCTACATAACAGCTAAATGTTACCCAAGTATAGTTCCATCGAATGTTGTTCTATGACTATGCACAGTTAACCGTCATACAATTATAGAGACTTAGACAAAGTTAGAAAATTACCAAGGGGCGAAGAACATCACGAAGTGAGGAGCGGTGGGAATTGCATTGTTGAACATTTCCACCGTGTATGTATGTTTCGCATGTTCGTCCTCTTCAGCTTCACTATAGTCGCACAATACGTGGCTAAAAAGTAACGCAAAATAAATTAAATGCCGCAGAAACGATGCATTGAGGAGTACTGGGGAGACCATTGTTCTATCGTAACTCACTGTATGTGTGGCATAAAACCGTACTACTTTGTTTCATTCAGTACAGCCGGTTTTCACAACTGCAGCGAGGTGCCGTAAAGTGACTTGCTGCAGCTGCCAATGCCGGCTGTACTTCACAGATGAGACGGCGGATAACCTTACGCGAGATCTGGGAAAGGTTCTACGTCAATCGCGAACTATTTTTTTTGTCAGGTAGGCTTTGTAGTTGTAAAACTCATCGTTAAATCCAATGATCATGTTAGTTAGCTACTATTGACACTCCAATTATGTTTCATATATATTTAAAACGATAACGTTTTTCTGCATGGAATTTGTATGACTTGTTCCTTTTTTTAAACTTGTAAACAGAAAATAATGATGTTTTTGTATTTGCAAATTCCTGTACAGACTTTGTATAAAAAGGGTTTCTGCGTCAGTTCGACCCATATATTAATATTGGGACGAGACGTGTTTTCTGACACGAAATAAGCATCTTTATTGTTCTTTCTGTCACTGCTGTCATTGTTCTTTCTCTATTGACTGTATATTTTGGCGTAACCAGCCTGATTCGCTAGTTGAGCCAAAAGCAGTTATTTGCTGACATGAATATGACTGTCTGGCACTCCGATGGAGCCCCTTGGAGTGCCTTGCAGCAACCTTTAGTTCTTCTCCCACACCTATATTTTTATGGTTTATAGGTCCCTAGTTCAAGGAACTAGTAATCATACTCTTGTCTTCTGCTCCAGTTAGTAAATTTTCAACTACACTGGCACATTATTAAAACAACTGCTTTCTTCTGTGATGAGCTTTCCCATACCTCAGGGCTCTGATGTACAGTAAGGTTCCTCATGGTATCGTGGGACACAAACCTGTTGTTGTGAGAAAATTATTTTGTTTTGAGTGGGATTTCTGTGATACCAAAACTTTGTGGCCATGTAATTCGTGTGAGCTATCTGAAATGTTTGGGATAGAGGTAGGGGTGAATAAAAAATCTTCAAAATTTACCTTCATTGTTTGTCAGTCCTGGTTTTTCTGGTTTTCTACTGTCTGAAAAACAAATGAAGTTCTGTCCATCTACTCCTTGGAATCTATGCTTGGAATGCAGGAAATCATCTGCTAACCACATATGCAGTGTATGTTTAATATGGCATATGGAAAGTAAATGTCGTGTAAACAGAATATAAATATATTTTTGTATGACATAGAATTGGTTAAGTAATGCTATTTTGAACCTGAAAGCTCCAGAAAAACGCAAACTCTAACTCATAGCATATTGTAATGAGAGACGTATGTATTTGCAAAGATAAATAACTATAAATAAAACACTCTTTGAAAATATATATATTTTTAAATTACAGTAGTATAAAAGTAACTGAGCATAAATATACAGCAACAGCCACTCATTGTATGTTAATTAATCTCAGAGAAACTTGACCTATTTGCAAAGTAGATTGTAGCTCTGCAATGGTTTACCATTTTATGCCAATCAAATTGAATGACATGGAAACTCTCTGAAATCTATAGTGTCATTCATGTTTTGCTAGTTCTTAGCCGAGTTTACCTGACCTAACCTTTTTTGGTCAACCATGAAACAGTCACAGAAGTAAGTTGGACATTGGGAGCAATGCTAAGGCTTTGTGTTGAGCAGTAGTGAACACTTTTTGACCTGCAAACTTGCTTTTACATTAAGCCAGGTTTTCCCTCAGTCCTGAGTCCACACACAGCATTAGTTCAGATTTATACGTTCTTGTTGTTCAGTCAAACCTTTTCATGAACCATTTCTTTTGCAGTTAAGTTACTAAAATAATGTTTTCACTTTATAACCATATCATTGACTTAATAAGCTTAATCTTATCTTTCATTTGATAAATGATGCAAGTTTAATATTAAAACATATTAAACCATCCTCATGTCTCATGGTTTTGCTTTCTAAAATAGGCACTTTTATTTTCGGACAATTAATCAACACTGTGGTGGGAAAGAACAGTTTTGAGAATTAAAAGAGAATTATTTTTTTTTATGAAAGAACAGGAAATTAAGCAAAATGAGACGCCTTCCTTTACTGTGCTGGTTTAAACACTTGAACAATGGCATTCCTTTCCCAGAGGAAATTTCTACATTTGATTCTTCATCTACTTTGGAAATGTAACTGCAAACTGTATTTCACTATTTCAGTTACAGTTTGTGGATATGATTCAGCTAAAATTTAATGTAGGTTTGTCAAAATCACAGATAAAACATTTACTTAAAAACAACAACAAGTTTACATTATATTCAGTTATTTTACCCCTTACCTGTAGTACCTTTCTTCTCATAAAAATAAAATAAAAATAATTCTCATAATATTCAGTCGTTCAGTCTTGTTGAATTTATGTCTCTTTACGTCTCACAGCAGGAATGTGTATTACCTTTTTGTCTTCTTTGGATATGTAAATGATGCAACTGATGTTTTAATATAATGTCAATTTGTCATTCATAAAGTGTAGAGCAGGGGTTCCCAAACGTTTTTACTGCACAACCCAGTTTTCATACTTACTTAAGTATATGCAAACCTAGACAGTAACAAAAGGTAATGCTTAGGTAATTTGGTAGCTAATCGCTTCTTTTGTTGGAGGTTGTAACTTGGTTATGTGGTATGGTATTATGGTATGTGCCTAGCGGTGAAAGGACATGGGACTTTCCTGATGTTGTGCTCTGACTGAGTTTTGGCCATCTTGGTGCAAACCATAACAATTCTTAAAATGTGTAGAGCTAGCCTCTACTAGTATGATCAATGGACCTCTATACCCGTCTTGTACAATCGATGTAAATAGATGGAGAATGGCTTATTCCAGAAATATGTGTTATTTACAACAGCACTGAATACAGATTAATGGGCATTTAATTTCATTAGTGAAATAAATTTCTAGGGTACTAGGGTTCTAGGCCAGTCAGTGAGTCTGTATTCTGTACCGTTCTGCATAACAAAATATCTGTTATCTTCTTGGGTTTTGTTAAAATGTACTTTAGACTCTGAGGATGAATTGTCAAAATGTTTGTAGTCAAATATTGGTTGCCATCATTAAAGGCTTTGATTAAGATTAGCAGATAGCAGGACACTAGTAGCTGTGCAGGCTTGTATGGAAGAAGAGAAGCAGTTACCAATTCGGGGAGTTGTATTTCTAACTAGAGGGTAGATATTTGGGTAACGATGGTCTTACTGCACCATTATGATTTATGCAGCACATGAGGGCGTGCTCGGGGTATCGGGGCATCGGGGTATCGGGGCATCGGGGCATCGGGGCATCGGGGCCTCCCCAACCCCAACCCAATAGTGTCCGTCCACCCAGTCCTTTCTTTTCCTGAGCCAGGCTCTTTTAAAGAGCCTGGAATTGTTGGCACCTGAGCGTGATTACCAGTTAGAGGTCCCGGCCCTCGCTCTCGGCATTGCTGCCATTCAGTTGTCCAGCTTGGGAGGGCGTAACTGCTAGCTGCGTGCCACAGTATAACATTTTCATGAAGCTAAGTTCACAAGCAAGTCCCAATTAAAAAAAACTAAAAACTGATAAGTATAAATCAAAGTATAAATCAATATTGCAATTTCTAGAGCTCTGCCCTCTGTGTGCTGATGGGCTGGCACAAGCCACATGGGGCTGTCTGGTTTTTGTCATTATTGGCAATCAGGCTTGCAAAAATGTACATTTAGGGCTATTCATTAATTAGATTTCCTGCAAAGGCTGATGTCCCCACTGGAAAAATTGTATTTCTGGGTAGTGACTGCAGGCCTATAAATTGTGCTGCAGTCCTTGAACATCAGTGCCCTGCCTGGATGGACAGACAGGTTTTTGGCATGGCAGAGTAGTTCTACAACCCCCATCATTTTGTAGTGAGGACTATGTGGTCTTAAGGAATGATATATAACAAGCTTTCCGTAATATATGTTCTCCTGAAGAGCAGATAATGAATAATTATTTTCAAAAACTTTTTTATAAAGATAAGGGGACAAGGATGACTCCAATGGTAGAGACAATGAAATATATACTGTTCTGCTCATAGGTGAATCGTATAAATAAATCTGTTTTCTTTGAATACTACAAAACAAGTACATATGCCTTGAGTGAAAAGATTAATTACAGGGACCTGCTTGTGTCCACATTTCACAGTTCATCCTAATAGCTCAATCACAACCAGCTGGAGGGGAATGTGACTAAACTGCAGTTGACAAGTTTATGTGTCCCTCTAACTGAGGCAGAATAGTTGCAGTGTCTACAGGTTACCCATTGTTGATGTTGGGCAGTCAGCCATGTGAGCCAGATCCCAATGAACATGTTGTAATAGGAAAAGTAGATTAATGGTCTGGGGAGATTTGAGGACGTGCTGTTTATTTTCTTAATTGCCTGAAGTCCGCGCATGAGAGTGATGGAGTCGGCAGGTGGCGGGGCAAGGAGGAGAGCCAAACAGACGGCAATGTCAAGTCCCTGCCAAAGAGAAGAAGAAGAAGTGGAAGAAGAGGAAGAAGAGGAAGAAGGAGAAATGTTGCTTACGACTAAATGTTGCATTAATGTGTACACGCCACACTGAGTCGTCTTTATACGCAACACAAGTGACAGAGGGGCTTGTCTTTCCCGGACATGTCAAGTACAGGGCATGAGTTTTACCTTTATTTGGAGTCCTTATCGCAGAAACTATGGTTCATTGGCACACTTCAGTGCACACAAAAATAACTAACTGATATACACGTGTAATGTGACACACATAGACGAAATACATTCAAAAGTGCTAACAATTTTATTTTCAAGTTAGAATTATTACAACACTGAATAATATCAAACCAAACAATGCAATATTAAGCTCACTGTCTACTATAAAATTCGGGCCAGGGAATGTAACAAATAGACACCAGAGTTTTACATTTTGAAAGCTGTTCAAGAATGCCAGCCTGGAGTATCAAATTCATGACGGCCACTTTTTAAAATATTAACAAATCTCAATGGGCGATTTGCCTAATTCAATCAAGAGGGGCTTGATGCCCCAAAGAGTCACCTAATGCCAAGGAAAATATCAACATTTTCCATTGTTGGAGGACAAGCTTTACCATGAAATAAATGAGCTGAGTATGCATTTGTGTACGTGTTCACATAACCTCTTCTGCTCTTGCGTTGCGTGCCTAGAGTTTGAACTTCAATAAAGGGCTGTTCTGAATGCAACATTTTGACTCTTGTTTCCCTGATAGATTTTTCACTGGTTGGCAAGAAAAGAAATGAGGGCTGGTGGCGCAACGACACAAACAGATCTAAAACATGTGTGTCTCCTCTGAATAAAGGATGCCTGGCTGCATATTTCAGAATTTGGCAAAACAAATTAGCGCAAAATCATCAATACCACATTTACACATTAGCCGCTGCATACGGCTTCCTTCATTATTCAACATATCCTGAACACAGCTGTCTGTTTCGAATCGACTTAGATACTTTTGCTCTCAGGTAGCTATCTCTATTTGTGTTGTTTCAGTTTTGTTGAGCAGCATGCAAATTAAACAAAACTAAAACTCTCCGCAGCAGTGGCGTACATCCACTCAACATTTAAAATTTTAAGCATGCAGTGGATTGATTTGAAGCAACCAACCTAAGCTCTGTAATTTGCATTTTGCTCCTCTTTGTGAAACAGCTTTTATGTTGCTGAAATTATGACGAAAGCTTTAAAATCTCACATCATATTAGCTCCTTACATGCTTGCAGTTTTTAGTTCTGACAAGATTATAAAATTACGGCATGAAATTAATGTTTAAAGGTCACAGATGTGAAATACTGGAAAGTAGGAAGAAGGAAATTCTAGTCATTTGCTATTTTGCGTGGACTTCCAAGGACGCGGAAAGCTATCAATTGCGAGGAGAGATGTAATTTACAGGCTAACTGCGATGCAAGCCACCTTCTTTGGGGGAAAAGCACTGGAATGCCGCCTACATGAACATGTCAGTATGGGAAATTATCTAAAACGGGAGTTCATCTGGAATAGGTGTGCACTGTCGAGGTCTGTTAGCCGTAGCCACCTCTGTTATTTCTTACGTTCTCCTCCTGAACAGTTAAGTAACAAAAGGCCAGGCCTCAGATTTTGTCCATTTTAAGAAATGCACTCTTTTTTTATTCAGACCACAGAGACCCCAATTCCCATGGGAACAGCGGCATGCAATCAGGAACTTGGAAGATTAACCATGCAATTAAGACAAGCTGTTGAACAGGGTCAGTGTCAACAGCTTGTCTTGAGCTAGCCATTCCAGCGCTTATAAACACAGAACTGAGCTGGGCTAGATTTCTCCTTACTTTTAGAGTCAGCAGTAACGACCAAGTCCAAGTTAAAAAATGTTCTGCAGGCAACGATATGGAGAGATGAGCAAACTGAGGTTTGGAACAAGGAGTTAAGCTGGATCTTGTATGTATGAACGGGCCATTTTGGTGGTCCCTGTAGCAGTGGGATCCGCCTGTGTTCAACGGAATTATCCATTCCTGAAGGGAGGGAAAAGGCTCTTAAATGCCACAAAACTGTCTTTGTGCTGGAAAACCCATCAGAGGCGTCAAGGCTGGAGGCGTGCACCGACTCGTAGGAAATCTTCTGGATGTAAGATATCTGGGGCTCCCCTGTGGCACGATTCTGGGGCCGGAGGGAACTAAATAGTGAAAGGGACCAACCTGTAAAGTCTATCACTGAGTGCCTCATCAGTGACACAGCGGGGACTCCTGCCCCCACAGAAAAGCCCACCCGCCGGACCAGGTGGGATAATAATGCACCAGGACATAAGGCGGGCTGTTAAGGTGGGATTGCGATGCAGTGAGCAGGCCTGCTCTCGCTGTAACCATGGAAATCAAACAACCACTGGACCGCCTACTTACAAAATGGGAATAATTCCGAACGCTTATTTTTGGCAAACCAGAAGTCTAAACAAAAGAGAAATGGTTAACGGAAAGTATACTAACAGGTTCACAAATGCTTCATTCTTCAGGAGTCTTAACATACAGTGCTGCCTGATATTAGGTCTGGTAATAAACATTTATGTACTAGTGTAAGAAAATGTCTCCCCTTGATATGCTTACACATACTGCAAGATACTTAGGCAAACCTGCGTTATGTCATGGTTTGTTTTTATTTTATTTAAAAAAAGAAACTGCAGATGTTGTCACACACTCTTCTATAGGAAAAAAGGTCTAAACCCATTGACGTCGGTGAACAAGAAGGTGGCCAAGTCCCCAGACAGATTTTTTTAAAACTGTTTTTCTTAGAATGATTTGTTTTCCACTCTGCACAGATCCTCATCCAAGCAAAACTGTAACTCCTGTAACAGTGCTACACGGTGAACGGTGGCCCTTGAGGACCATGAAAAGCAGGTGTGTGTGTGTGTGTGAAATGGAGGGTGGTTTTGAACCTGTGGACCTCTGCAATGCATGTGTTCAAGCAGGCCAAACTGGCACTCAGACTCTGAGGTCCCCACAGAAGCCATTAGACAGCCTGGCTCGTGGAGTAATGTGTTTGACTTGGTTAGTGGTGGCTGGAGCAGGTGCTAGGAGGCCCCCTTCTCTGGACTGCTACTCACTAACTTTCTTCATGTCCTGTCCAGCTCAACTCTGGCCTGGGCTGCTTTCAAATTTACTGCCAGTTACAATCCGGGGCCTGTTATCCCCCATAATATAGAATAGGGTGTATCAGAGTCCTGAAATTTCTACAGAAATATTTTAGTGTCAATGCTTAAAAGAGGCATATATATGTGTGGTCTTGTGTTACATAATGATGTTTTTGACACTGTTTTTGCAAAGAGGGATTGTAATCTTATTATTATAATCATAGCAATATATACATTAATCTGTGCATTAAACGGTGCATAAAAAAAAAAAATTCAAATTATTTATCAGAACCGTTTACAAACATAACCAAATGCAACAAAACACAATACTTTGATTAATTCTGTAACCCATCAACAAGATTATTATTTTAAAAATGTGATATTAAGAAAAACAAACAAAAACAATAAACACAATTGTACTTCAGCAGTTTGAAAATAGCTAACAAATCTGCTGCTATTTTAAAGGTAACTGTGAGACATGCAGGTGAAAAGCTCCAAAGAAGATGGCTGCCCCTGTCCTATCATTTTAAGAGAGTGTGCACACAGAACACTGTGAATTAATCATTATGTCAAATACATTTTAACTCTTGCCTGTCCAATCCATTTGCCATTGTTTCGGGGCTCAGAAACTTTTCACAACAAGTTTGCTACTAGGCTCTCACCAAAAGGTAATGTAGATATTATCTCAGATGGGACAATGCCCTTCAAGATGATGCAGGTCAAAAAGACAGGAGAGGGTACTGTAGATCCCTGCCACTACAGGCTCAGACCCCTTCAAAAATAATCATTAGTAGGGCGTCACTCGTTATATGACCAGCGGGACATGGCTAATGCTGTCCGTCCACCGAAAGGTAAAGTCATTAGTGCCAAAAATAGGCAGCCCTCTTTACCTCAGAGAGGGCAACGATGAAAACTACTCCAATACCAGAACAAAACAAAATGGACGCCATTATTGTAGAAGCCCGCTCCAGCCCATCCTTCTCGTCAAAAACTCAGCGCCTCGTTGGAGTTCAGAGGATGAGGGCCTGACTCTGACGGAGTTCTGTAGCCAGGCTCACTCCAAGTGCAACTGGACCCACAGGTGCACATGCACGTAGTGCACACATAGCCTCTCCCCCAACAGAAAGCACTGCTACTGACGTGCAGTGGAACAAGGGAACACCGAGTTCCCCCCGAATGAGTTACGCACCATATTGCGAACACAGCTGGCAGATTTATTCAATCTCTGGGACTGCTTTTAAAGGCACATCGAAAACCCCCTTCTGATGAAACCGAACACAAAGTCTGACTTAGTCTGACAGAGCACCTGTAGGCATCTGTGCCAGAGAAGGGGGGGGGGAAACACCAAAATCCCACATCAACAAAGCTCTAACTGAGCTGAATTTGTACAATAAATAATATTAATAGTCAAATGCTGATGAAACAAAATATAAAGACAGAGGGACAAAAAACACCACAAACTCAAAAAGGCTGGAAAGTTATCATGATGTATGGTGTATATTATAAATAATAAAGCATACATATTTATATATTGTTATGTAAAAAATACTGAGACTCAATATCACATGCATCTCACAGTGTTAGATCTGACCACAGAGGAGCGTTGTTTGCGCAACGTCCCTGCTGGTACTTCGCTCATGAAAAAGAAAGAAAGATGAGGATGACTCATCTTTCATACCGTGTCCTATTACCTGTCTGCTTCCTGAATTATTTTCTAACATCAAAATGCCAACGAAAGGCAATAAATAATGCAAACGCTGGATAATGCTTTTCCCATAACTTAGAAAGACTGAGCTAAATCATGTCCTTTATTTCAAAATATAAATGGTAACATTTTGCTGAGGATGTAAATCTAATGATTGGGCTAGATCATGTTTGAAGATGACAGAAAAGCTTTTTTTTGTTTGAGGAACTCTTGGCAAGAGCTAAAATGGGGGTGATGGAGTGTATAGGGGCAGCTACACTCCTGCAGGTGCGCCACAACTGCAGTAAAACTGCAAAGTGTTGTTTGTGAGAACCTGCTAAGCTCTCATTTCCTGCCTGATTCTCTCACAGAAACAGCCGAGCACTCCCGTTTTCCAGGGTTCAGACACACGGTGGACAGGAAGCTGAGAAGGCCTTGCTCTAGTGTCGTTCCTCCTTGACGACGGTTTCATTCTGGCTTCATTCTGTGTGAATGAGGCCTGAACCACAGAGGGGAGCGTTTGCCAGGAGCCATTTCTTAGAGCTATAATGTTTAAAGATAGAAAAGGGGGAGGAGATATCTACCAACTCGCATTGTATTAATGCATGATCTATACTGTATAGTAGACATTCTCTTAACTTTCTACTATTCATGGCTGTGTTTAGTTTGTGAAGGAGAGCTTTGGGTTTCTGATGTGTGTGCCTAGATTCATGTTTAGGCCCAGTGAACTTAGCCCCTACCCTAAATCCCTTTAATCGTTCAGTGCAAAAGCATTGTTAGTAAACCATATTAGTATTATTTTCTATCTGAACTTTGTTTCCTTCTGTCAGCATAAGCTCTCACAATAGGAATTTGAAAAATGAGCATCATCTTGTGAACTCTTGTGTGGCACAAGCTCGCCCTCGCTATCCAAGACGAGAGGTTACGAGACAGATGAATCTTAGCATTTTTTTTGTCTTGTTGGTTCAGCTGACCGCATCGCTATTTTCAGCCGAGAGTTGCTCAATAACTCGGACACAAACACACAAAGATTTCTGGGCACTGGAGATGCCCCGATAGCCTCCCAACCCAAAATACACACAGAGGAAGTCTTCCCATATCGCATTCCTCGGGCAAAGGTTGTAGGGTGGCAAAAAAAGAGAATTGTTATTATTATAAATAGTTTCTAATTAAAAGGGAAAATCTGCAAAAGTATGTTGGCAAAAGGTCCAGACATTTCTCAACCTCTCGCCGTGGCAAGGTCCAGCTGCGGGGAGAGGCTTCTGGAGCATCGATGACAAGCCGCCCTCCACCTCCTTTCTGGCCATTGTTCTGGCTGTGATTGACTGAGGAAAGCGCTTGTTGTTGCTGGCCCTTATCTGTGTTTTTTTGGACTTGGCAGTGTCAGGACACATTCCTAACCACGACAGTGAAGGAAAAAAAGAAAAAGAAAATGCCTCTCATGCCCACGGATCTCATTTTTAGCATAAAACACAAGGGGTTAACTCAAATCAGAGGGAGCCCTCTTCTGAATTCTACTGTCATTTTATCTCTTTCAGAGAGATCACTAACCCCCTTGTATCTGTTCCAGCGGTCTTCCCAGAAAGTGGTGGGTTTCAGAGCATAATTAATCTTTTCACTCCCCCTGTTAACAGAATGAATTCCTTAAGTCACTGTAATTCAGCCCTGAGTATTTGTTTCCCCCCCCCACTAAATTATCAAGGTGAACTTTCAGGTTTGCCAAAGAATTAGCACTACCACCTGCCAGGCCACCCACAAAGCAAACTTCTATTGAACATCTGCTATGTGGCAATATGAATTTATTGGCCGGGAAGTGGACCAGATTGTTCATTGCTTTGCTTGTTTAAAGAAAGTGCAGTAAAATGACCTTAATAAAGTCTACTTTAAAATAATACCTTGTACTCATCAGTGTTCCATAACAGACTTTTAAATTCCCCTCCATTTCCACCTACACCTCCACCCTTTGGCATGAAGCCTGAACTCTAAGTGTGTAGAAAGTCCATACAGAATCACACAGAGGCTGAGGTCAAGCTTTCAGAAACAGAAGTCTGCCGAGGGTTTATTGGTCCCGGATGTGTTAGTAGATCAGGGTGCACATGGGGACTAGAACAGTTGCAGTTTAGGGCTTTTAGTTCCCTAGAGAGGACAGACACACACATGGCAGAAAGAAGGCAGTCCATTAGACATTAATTACCTAACAAATATTCAAAAGTGTAAACAAGCAGTTTGTCCTTATTTTTTTCAGATGGAACACATCCCGTTTAAATAACGTACTACTTTTACGGACTATGGACCGTCTTGGGTAAAATTACCTTCATTGTATACGCTCCTTATGTTTTGTCTTCAGAAGTCATGATCATATTTTTCCTAATCTCTATGCACGGTCCCTCTGACCGGCAGTGGCGCTTTGCTTTCTTTCCCCCCCCCAGACAATTTATGTTGGCCAGGAACTGCGCTCCCCGAACGTGCTCAGGATCATCGCGATCTTTCCATAACAGGAAGAACACAATGGCTCAGATAGGGAGAGGAGACAAAAAACAAGCCTGGCTTTCCTGTAACGGAGGGACAAGATGATAAAATGGGTCAGTCCCCACTCAACTGCGCGCACTCATCTGCCCGGATGTAGAAGGTCTATCTGTGGGGCGAACAGGGAAACCTAGGCTCCACAGGGTTTCCTGTACCAGCCATTGCTATTTAATGTCCAACAGTGCATCGCCGCTGGGTATCAAAGCTCAACTCAAAGGTTTTAACCAATGTTGGCATGTCCAATGTAAAACTCACAAAGATACTGCTTGAACTATTTGGATTCACCCATATACACTATAAAAGGGAGATTAGAAGGTCAACAAAGGGGTTTTGAAACATTATTTTCTTAACCTCTTTGCGCATCCTTTAAAAAAAAAAAATTTAAAAAAAAGATTAAACAGAATTTTTTTAAATGAGCCAAGGCTGGCACTTTCGGTGGGTCGTGTTTCCATGTTGTCAGCCATGATTAAGCACAGATGGTTGCCTGGGCTTTCCCAGCTGTGTTATATAGTAGGTGTGTTCCACCACTCCTGGCCTGATGCTGCCAGGCTGTGCTGCCAGGCCTTCCCTGATCTCTCTGACGTCCGGCCTCCAGTCTGTCAACCGGGGGTCTAGGGGTTGTGTCATGGCAAACATATCCAGAAAAAAAACCCAACGTTTGCTTTTTCCAAAAGCCGATACAGTTTTGCTTAAAATTCAGCCGTCATGTGCGTTCAAAGAGACCATCGACTGACAGGGCAAAATAAACAGGTAAAATTGAGTCATGCAAAGCTCTCTTCCAGTTTATTTCCTTACTTTTATCAATGTGGATGTGACCCCCCCACAAAGATTTCCTGGAAAATAAAATCCGGCAATTATTCATCTCTTGAACTCATTGAATAAAATTTAAAAAATGTGTTTTGTCCCCCCCCAAGTTAACTGTGCCAGGAATGTGGCAGGATACTAGGCCATCAATCAACACAGGCCATTGTTCACAGCAAGTATGCCTCAATAGAGTCTTAACAATTTAGGCCCTTGTGGCCAAAATATTTACCTACCACAAAAGGGTGCATAGCCTACAGGCAGCCCCATGATTTATGCCAGCCCACTACAATATGGATGTCTGATCAAAGTAAATCTCTCTTCCCGTTGCACCATTCAGTTGTGGTTTATTGTCTGAGCCGTTTATGATAGACATGAGTTGGCTTAATTAAGTTGTGAACTTTACCCCTTCAGCTAATTTTCTACCCAACTCATTCAAAACTAGAGGAAAACGTACTCTCATTTTGTTTATATAACTGACTTGAATCCCAGGCAAAAACATAGGTTTTTCTCCAGACTACTATATGAAAACAGTTAAATAATTAGCAGAATTCTTCAGAGTGATATGCAAAGCTAACAATTTTACACCTAATCCATTCATATCAATTTCTGGTCCTACAGCAAAAGCTGCTCCTAATAATGACCTAATAATTATCACCAATTTGATTACGGTTCTTATTTTTGATCAGGACAAATTATACATTTCCTGTGGCTAACAGTGACCTCCCTAAATGTTCTGCCCAAGCCATCAGCAAGGCTTAATCATTTGAAGGACTGTCTAATCGCAGGCGTTGTCTCAATCAAAAATACATGCGTCACTTCCACACAAGTGCAGGCTTTGCGCTTGCCTAGACCCACGCATGTCTGAAATGAGGGGTCCGTTGGAGATCAGGAACCCTCAAACCGTGCCACAGCTGCTCAGAAATGGGAGAACTTGGCCAGGTCCTTCTTCATTTCGCTGTACTGGGTGCTCAGGCGCCCTACGGCCTTGGCATGCTCCTCGTCCACCTCCTCTTTGAGCTGCGTCTGCTCCTTGAGGAATTCATCCCATTCGGCCTTGCGCCTGTCCATAGAGGGCTGCAGGCGGTTGCTCTGGTGGGGCACACAGACAGACGGCAAGAACCAGCTAGGGTGCTCCAGCTCTACATCTTTGCTGACCCGCCGTTCTGTTCACGGTAGTAACCATTTTCTGCAGCTGCACCTCGGAACATGGTGCCTAACTAAAATTGCGTCTGAAGATTGGGTGGTAGAAATGGATAGTGTCTAACTCTATGCTACGCAAGTGCCTCTGGTTAATTGTGTAATCTACGAAAGCAAATAAAAATAAAGCTTGATGTTAAATTAAGAATAACTTGACTTGGTTTTGATTGTGAAAAGCTTTAAATGATATTCAGGAGAAGCAGAATATGTTTAGCTAAAAAAAGTTTATTCTGATGCATACTGATGGCTACAACAAGGTAGTGTAACATTAAAACATCCCATGTCAGCATTTTGCCCAGAGTATGGCAACAGATTACCTAAGAGTAAAGACAATATGATTGAGGTCATACGAGAATCACCTTTTGAAATGAAATTTGAAATGTCTCCACTGATTTGTCTTATATCTGATTTCTCAGTTGCTACCATATAATGAGCACGCATATTGTTTTTATATAATTTAGATTGAATTTTTCAAATTCACCTCAACACTTTCAGACTCTTGTTTGCTAAACAGAACTTTTAAGTAAACTGAATTGATATGTTTTACCTGCTGTGCCTCTAGCTCCCTCTGTTGGATTCTTTGTGCCATGTGATTTGCAGCTTCCACTTAAACAAAGAAATACTGTTTCAGAACAAGCATTTTTCTCTTTTCCTTTACATTATTTTAAAATGTTATCCGATCACTAACAGGGGACTATTTTTGGCTGCAATTTACAAAATATTTACAGAATTCACAGATTTATACGATTATACTGTAGCATCATGAATTATCAGGTTTTCTTGTGAAGGAGGAAAAAACCAAAACAAGTCTTTGTAGTTTGGGAATTTAGTTAATAAGGACAGGGATAAAAGGTTTTAGCCTGGAGGCTTACGTTGTGTCAACACCTCACAGAGGTGCTCATGCATGGTCTCTGAGCACCTTGGGATGGCTTGCTCGCTGGTCTCCACCACCATTTTGTTGAGGTTCTCGAGCAAACGGCTCTCTCTGAACCCACGTTTCTCCTAAACAGAGTGGAACACAGCATCAACATTGTGAAATAGTTAAACAGATTTGAAAAAGTTATTTTAAAAATATGTAGGTTAAATAGCGATTGTGGGGATTATTCTGACTTCAGAAAATGATTTTATATGTACGAGGACCAGTTTGCACAGAGCAGTAAAGCTCTGACAATTATTAAGACATTATATAAACCAACATATAAAATTGGTTTATATTATAAATTATAAATGTTTTTTAAATGTATGTTGCGTGTAGGGTTGTCAGAACCTCCCGCAATATAAATAAATAATCTTCTTTGAACCAGCCGTCAATGTCTTGTCCTGGTGAGCTTAATTTGTCTCTGTCGTCTTGACTAAATTCATAGTATATAATCGGTTTCGCGCGTCTTCATTGAAAGACCTGTCAAATTTATTCTCATACTAAACACACCACGTGATGAGCACGCAAAAAAAACATAATTGTGCATTTACACACCGCTGCGTTACAGTATTTGAATTTAACTAGAAAAAGCGCAACTTATCATTTTACAGTGTTTATTGCAAGACGTTTTAAGAACATTTCCAACAGACAAGCAAGCATGCGTAAAATTAGCGACAAATGACAAACCTAACCTCAGGTAAAGAAAATCATACTGGTTACTTGCGGATGACAGTGAAAAGAAATTCGGTGGCATTACAACGAATTTGAATACAATATACAATTTTTAATGAATAGGCTACTTACCTCAAATTCTCTAACGAAGTACCGGATTTCCCCTTGTATTACAGGCCGATGATCTATCAGTCTGGACTGGATATCGCCAACATCTACGAGGAAACCATTAACAGTTAATAGTTAATACCGCAACTCACGTAAATCTTCAAAAATCTTTACAGCTACTACACATCCATACCCCCCATACCGGAGACACACCTTTTGCAATCTTATCCATGGTAAATAGTTCGTTATCAAGCAACTCCAGTAATATAACAGACACTTTAGTCTGGTATTGCAGAAATTAGCGTGTTTTAAAATCTTATGAAATTTTCTAATTAGTTGCCAAAACCATTGAGTTAGTCAATGCATCTGTCCAACTAACTGAAAACACCAAGTAAAGAGAAAGCTACAAGAATCAAATTCTGTCGTACTTCCGGGCGTTTGTGATGGGCGTGTAGATGGAGCAAACCATAAACGGGGGAACATAAATTGTGCTACACACAACTTTATTCGAGATCGCATGACGCGCAGTCTGCGTCGTTTTATTTTTTCTTAGCGTGGAACGTCTCAGTATGCCCGAATGTATTCATGTCATGTGAACTTTGATTGAACAATGATTGTTTGCATTTTGTGATTTCTCCGATGGTGGTATTATGTTTCTTATTAATATAATTTGTATTCTGTGAACATACCAAGTGGAAACAAACGCTACTACGGCTACGGTACTGCTGCGTCCATCAATCTCCCTCAATAAAACACTGTTTACTTACCCTTAGAAAATAGGCTGATAGCTACCTATTCAGGGTTTAAGTATATTTGCAATACCGTGCCAAAATATTTGTAGGATAAATTCAGTTATATTAGTTCACTGTTAATTTACTGGATAATCTACGT
>JAOVYW010073471.1:0-19953 GCA_025775045.1 Hiodon tergisus
GAAACTCAGCACACAAAAGAAGCACACACACTTTCCCGCCCTTTACAATCCTTTACATTGTTTAATGCTTTTAATCAAACAGTATATCCTCACACATTATCCCTTTATTAATTAATTCAAGCACCTTAAAAAAGGTAATATTTCCACACATGTTAGATCCTTACAGACGTGTTCGCCCTCCACTGTTCACTGATCTGGTGGCAAAGCAGGTTAAATCTCGACAATACCAATTTTTGAATGCTAATGGAGAAAAAAGATTTGTTTTTAACCTCCAGATGCACAAATAATTTAACCCTGTAGCACCAATTGTATCATATTTACTATATACGTTTCTGAGACCTCTATGTCAATATGATCAATACTTTCCTGAAAAACCTGTTGTATGCAATCTGACATGTCTTCTGCCCTCTGGTGGCTCATCTGTGCACTGCAGGCAGTAGCGGGCCTTTGAATGTCATATCCAAAATGTCTGCTTTCATGTGGCAACTCACAAGTTTTTGGCAGGGAAATCTTTCCTAATTTTGACAAAGTTACGGTAAGAGTAACATTTATACTGTTAGTAATATTTCAATATGAATATTTACTGTATTGAAGCAACTTATAATTTCTTCATATTTCGTACCTTATTTTATAGTAAAATCGTTTGGAAAATGTGTGTATCAAATATCATACAGCAGGTATATAAGGTAATAATCTCATAATAATTTCATGATGTAATTTTTATTTCATGCCTTATGCCTACCACAATGCCAAATACACAGTTTTGATTATTTAATTAAACTAATTAAAGATTGGAATGTCATCTTAAGATATATTTAGAGTGTAAATTGAGATATTTATGTGTGTTTTTTTATACATGCAACCTGCTCTCATGATAATCACTAGGATGTTGCAATGGCTCACTTACTAATAATTGTATTTTTCTCATCTATTTTCACTAAAATAATTGCTTGGCTATCATAATCTCTATGTTATATTGACCAATTCAGAGAAGAAATTCAGAGAACACAATCATTCGTTTTGTTTGTGTATTTTTAGATGCCAAAGAAATAGTGTTCAAAATGTCAGCAGTATGATTATGGATGGCAATTTAATTACATGGAGCAGTTAGGGAAAGGTGAGGATGATGATGATGAACTGATTCCTAATGCAATGCTTACTGAGGGAAACTCAGATAGTAGTGATGAGGAAGACTTGCGAGATAAAAGTGTTGACCAGACCAGTCCAGGTCAGTATGACCCATTTGAATGTGAGGCATTGCACTTGCACATTGCAGGTTTGCCGTGAGACCTGCACCTCTCAGGGTGCTCAGGACGGCCCGCAGATGCTGCTCCCAATCAGTGCTGAAGATCACAATGTCATCGAGATAGGCCGCAGCATATGCGTTGTGCGGGCAGAGCAGCCTGTCCATGAACCTCTGGAAGGTGGCAGGTGCTCCATGGAGCCCGAACAGCAAAGTGACAAACTGGTGTAAGCCGATAGGAGTGGAGAAGGCCGTCTTTTCCATTAACCGATGGCCCTAATTGGTCGGTCCCAGGGGTCGGAGCCGCTAGGAGAATGTTGTCCGCAGTCCTCCACCGTTTCAGGAGGTTAATGTGGTATATTTGTCGGGCCCCCCTGGTCTGAGCGAACCACCTCATAGTCAACATACCCTATACACCATGTGACCTCTAAGAGCCCTTGACATTGTACCAGTAATTTGGAGGCAGAGGTGGGGAGTAATACCAGGACCTTGTTGCCCAGTTTGAGGTGCGCTCCCCAGTTGTACAATGCGGTTTGTCTTGCTTGGGCTCCGAGCAAGTGATCGCGGGCCAAGCGACCCAGTGTGTGTAGTTTTGCTCTGAGGTCCAACACATGCTGGGGCAGGGACCTTCCTCCCAAGATTCTTTAATAAGGTCCAGGACACCCAGCAGACCTCGACCATACAGCAGCTCAAATGGGAAAAACCCAGTGGAGGCTTGGGGAACACCTCGAGTACAGCAGCGCCCTGATGGTAGCCCCACTGATACTCACTGGTACCAGATACCTTTCAGCTGCGTTGGGGAAGGGGCAGCTGGGGTCCGGGACGGAACCAGAGAGGTTGATCTCCATCAGGGGGCATTCCCGCCTGAAATGGCCTGGTTGCCCGGGCCACCAGCCCCCATCCCCCGGCTTCCGGGCAGACTCACGTGATGAGCTCTGGGAAGAGGAGAAAGAGGGAGCAAGGGGTGTTAGTGGGCAACAGTCGTTTGGGTCAATGGCTACAGGGACGCCACCCAGGGACTGAGGGGGATGAGAGGGATTGCCGATCTTCCGTCTGCACCTCAAAGAGACGCTGGAGCATGCTGCTGCACGATGTGGGCCAGCAGCGAAGCAGAATCCTTCATCCAATAACGATGACGGGGAAACCAAATGAAAGAGAAATACCTGGGTTTCGACACCACTGGCGCACGCAGCAGTAAACACACGCCGGTTACAGTTTCCTTGAAGCCACGCCATTTTTATTTGTTTGTAGCCAGGTGCTCACAAAATAGCAAACAAGCCACCTGGATCCCTCATGGGATCGCAGAGGTGGCTGAAACTAAACACAAAAGTTTAACGAAAATGAAAACAAACCAAAAGTTCAGTGAACTCTGCCACGGCTAAAGTTTCCCCAATTTCCGATCTTTTCTCTTTTCCTTTCCTTTTTCGGTTTCTTTCTCTTTTTGTTCGGCTCTTTCCTGCTGCCAGCTCCACACCCACCCACCTGCTGGGAAATAAATATATATAAATTATAAATTATAATAAATAATATAAACGTTAATAAAGGCAATTAATCGGCTGAATTACCACCAGGTGTCGATGGGCATGCCCATCTGACATGTGCCACATGCCATAAATCCCTGATGAATCAAATGCGTTAAAAATGTTTTGTATTTTTGTAAATTTTTGAATTTTCTGGCTATTATTTGATGTGTCAGGCTTCACAGGGTTAAAATATAATACTTCCACCCATCTGTGGTAGCCAAAAGATTATAATAAACTATACAAAAATTAAATCAGTATGTCTACTTTCACAGAATACATATAAACAAGATAAGGATTTAACTGTGAGACAATGATGTCAGATTGTTTTCTATTTTCCAACCATATCTACTTTTATCGTTTAGTTGTATTAAACGTAAAATTTGTAAGAACCGTCCGCGAACAAACAACTTTTGAACGCTTCATTAGGCTTCCTGATTTGTGTATTGCTCAAAAAAAGGATTATGTAGTGATATGTTACAGAACACTGATTTCATTTTCACTAACAAAAACTACACTTTTTTGTTGCAACTAATCTGATGCATGAGGTATATGCTATGTTTATTATATGTGAAATAAGAGTAAAATAATGCTCACTTCTACGATTTAGAAGTTGCCTACTTATAAAAATATAAATTATAGTTTCGGAATTTATTTATGGTTGTAGATCTATTCATAAGCAAATGGGGGCAGACATAGCCAAAGGAGGCAACTCATTGAAAAGACTCAAT
This sequence comes from Hiodon tergisus, assembly GCA_025775045.1. Lineage (NCBI taxonomy): Eukaryota > Metazoa > Chordata > Actinopteri > Hiodontiformes > Hiodontidae > Hiodon > Hiodon tergisus. Next base: position 3,495 of record JAOVYW010073471.1, read on the forward strand.
CCCAAGTTGGAAAGCGCCAGTCTGTCAAATCAGCAGTTCCAAACCCCTATCTGATGGTTATGTGAAATCTGAAACCTCATAATTCATCTCTCACGTGGTATTGGTATTCAGATACAAGCCTCGGCTCTTTCGGTTCAATCAGACTGAATTGAAATTTTGAAGCAAGCTTCAAAGTGTCGGGGTAGTTTGTCCCATCACTAGTTTTCATGGATCACAGCAGTGGACACAATTTGATAAAAAGTTGGATGTACAATTTAATTTATATTTTTGAGAACTAAACAATATAAACTAATATAAACTAATCATCGGAATGGATCTGTATTTTTTGATCTATTGACGTTTTAAAGACAATACCCAAAACTTGCTTTTTTAATTCAAAGTTTCAGACTGCTCAGGATATATATCTATGTTTTTTTGACAATATATGCTTTAAAAATGCATTAAATGCAGTAAAAGCAGCTGTAACTTAATTGAACCTGACTTGATGATGCTCACCTATAAATTAGAATAAATTAAATACTGATCAAGTTCTTATTTTAGATATATAATTAAAACATATACTGAGTTATGATTTCTGTTGGAAAAATAATAGTTAAACCTAATGTGTGTTGCTAAGTGTTACAAAAATATGATTATGCTTATGCAATATGATTATGCTTAAATACTATTAAACAATTGCAAATAAAGTAATGTTGCATGCAAGCACTAACCCCTGCAAAAATAAAATAATTATTAGGGTATGCACACGTGTGACAAATATTCAAGCTAACTTGCAAAGCAAGAAGAAAGAAATAGGGAGTAGTCGAGCAACTCCTTGTATGATAAGCAAGAAACATTATGTGGCCTTGAGCAGGAACAGAGGGTCCCGGGTTATGTACTTTAACAATGACTTTTGTGTTTTTGTGTGTGTGTAATCCAAAAACGTAAAATTGGACTGCGGAGCAGAGCTCGTCAGTCGATGCTGTACTCAGCGAAGTGCATGTATCGGCTCCTTGCAAGTAACCTGTAATACCCAAAGACTCCAGCGACTCTGTCATCTTTGATGAAGAGAAATATTTCTAACAGTTTTATTAGATCCAAGTTGAAGAGATTTACCAATACATTAACCTATTTCCCCATGTATAAGATGCTCCCATGTATAAGACGCACCTTAATTTTGAAAAAAAATGTGTTACATAAAGTTATTTAACTTTTTTTTCATCAGTATTATTCATCATAAAATTTATACAGTTGTGTTTCTTCTTCCCGTAGCCAGTCTCCGATTGTTTTCTCAGTTGGAGGACGACCAAACTTACGTTCAGCAGCATGATTTCCATTCACTTTTGCAAACTGGATCATTTTTAACTTGAATTCAGCACTGTACGAAAATCTCTTCTGAGCCATTTCTGGGCAGAACGTGGCGAAATGTAATGTAAAAAAAGTCTACAACCACTGTATAAGACAGATCCCAAATTTTTTGAAAAAGGGTGTGTCTTATACATGGGGAAATACGGTATATATATATATATTCACAGAATGTTGGAAAACTCCTACACAGTAAAAAAAATTGGGTGTTAATATTTCCAAGTTTACATATTTAAACCCAGAGTAAATATTTTTAATATTGTGGAGAGTAAAGGCTCTCCAATGGTGGAGTTAAAAGAAAGTGTAAAATTCTGCAGAAATGAATTGAAATTTCTACTCTGCAGCATGATATATACACGTCACCCTGCTGTGCTGTGGTCGTGTATGCTGGCTGTTGGGTCATTTTGTAAAACTGCTCTGGAGTGACGTTACTAGTAACGTTACTGGTTTGTCAACAACAAATAGCTAATTTTTCAACTTTACATAATTTTTTAGTTGTATTGATGTTATTTGAAGTCATATTTGTTAAGTTTACGTCTAACTTATTACGTTGTCGAGCTCCAATGTGGCAAACAGTTTACCGTTAGCTTAACATCAACTTGGGCAACAGGTCAGCACTTAGGTAGCTAGCTACCGGTATCATGATTTAGAGTAACATTTTTCTGTTGACAACTGCCCATTAAGCGTGCTAGCTATTATTGTGAATACCTCAGCTTCGCTAAAGTTATATTTAGTGAAGAATAGGTAAGTTAACCATAGTTTATTTTAAGGAAATATATACTTTCAATGTTTAATGGTGCCTGTGGCTGGTTAAGTTGTGGCCCAAACTGATTTACAGTAGTAGACATGCTCCACTAAATGACCAAAAAAAATTATCAGCAATTTGCTTTGCTTTTTTTTACCAGTGTTCCTCAAATTCAACATACCAGAAGTAAGACATCAAGGTGTATGACCAGTCTGACACACAAGTCGGCTCAGGTTTTTGAAGAAATTGCCAAGGAGTCACCTGGAATCTTCTAGGTCATTCTAGACAATGAAGAACTTGGTAATCATTCAGACTCTTACATTAGTTTATTATTAAGCTGTCAGGTTGGGTAAGTATGAGACCATTTAAAAAACTAAAGTTTTTATACACATGGATTGAACATGTTTTTTTTTTTTTTTACGTTTTTGCTTTTTTTAAAACCTCATAACAGCTCTATGTGTCATAATGTTTCTGTTTAGTAAAAATTTCATAATGCACAGGTGCCTCTAAATCATCATCATCCTCTGTAAGATCTGATAACACAGTGATCACAGTAATGATTAAAATAATTACTGAAAGCACATTTTTATTCCACTTAAAGCTGATTGAAAAAATCTAACATCAAACCTAACATCAAAACCTGGTGGTGAACGCATTATGCACGTGTATGCAAAAAACTAAACTCTGACAGATGCCATCAGAAGACAGATGATTAACATACTTGCTGCTGAAATGACACATGGGTAATTAAAAAGCATATGATCATGGTACAAATAAATATTGTTAGCATTTTACAGTTAGTGCTTAATTATGTGTTGTCTGATGCCAATTGAGTATAATGGTATCATCGTTGAATTCAGATACCTTCCCTAGGACACCCCCCCCCCAAAAAAGTGTCAGGGAGATGTATGCACAGGGGATAGTTGCATTGTTTCCTTATTTGGAATACCCATATTCACAACAATTGACAACCCTTCATCAGTGACAAAGTGCCAACTGACGAGGACGTGGAAGGACCCATTGCTGTTTTGAGAAACTCTGCTGATGAAGACACTGTCCACGAGAAGATGAAAACTACCTTCATTTATTGCCAAGCCATGATCAGACAAATCAGCAGATGTCTTTCCGGTCTTCCCACAATTTCTGGACACACCAGGACTGGTATGACATTTTAATTAACCAAAATACCCAATACTGCCTCAGGTGTCACACAAGAGGATGGTGTTTTTTTCTTTTTCATGTCTTGAATTTCTTTTTCGTGTTTGTTGCATTGCAGATACAGCAAGATTTCAGACTTCTGTTTGGTGAGGCCACAGCCAACACATTCTTGGAGAGATGACCAACCATTTTCAAATGAAAAGTGATAAAGGAAAGCCAAGGACTTGTACCCACCACAGAACTCTTGGGTTTGATGCGTAAAGCAGAGTCAGCTGTTGAAGTTTTGGTATGAATGGTTGATTCTGTTCTGATAATACATGGAAGACTGTTGGCGCTCACTGTGCCTTTAATTACTGTAGCTTTTCAAGAACATTTCCATGCATATGAAGTGACCAGGTCAAGACATGGTTTTGTTTTCTTTAATGTCGACAACCTGCATTATCACGGGGCTTTTGACATACAAATGTCATATGGAATGTATGACACAGCTCTATTTGTTTTCTCTGTTGAGCACGTAATTTCTTATGTTGATATTGATGTATTGATAATCTCCTCATTATAGACAAGGTGAGCATCGAAATGGTAATAACCTTTTTCAAGCTTTTGACATTAATTACATTATAGTAATGATGCAATTGAGATTTTAAAAATAACACTGTAAGTGTGATAATATTACTCTGAAGAAGGTTATTAAACCACTGTTAAATATTTTTGCGCATTTTAGTGTTTATTTTAACACAATTTTTGGAAGATTTTACTCTGAAAGTTTGACACTGACCATAGAGAAAATTTAACACTATTTTTGAGTGAGACCAAATGTTATCTGAAATGGAGTTAAATTAAATTCTTAGGTGTTAAATTAACACTTTTTTTTTTTACTGTGTAGATCTTGTATATGTTGTGTACAAAATAACAGGTTCATGATATGGAATTAAATTATGGTAAATAATTGCTACATTCAACAAGTCTTTGGACAGTGGAAAAAGAGCTCCTAGAGGAAACCAACGCAAACACAGGGATAACTTCCAGACCTTACGCTGACGCTAGACAGATTCAAACCCAGGAATCTAGCTCTATGAGGCAACAATGCTACATGCAGCCATGGTGAGCATGGTAACATGCCATACTGAGCCATGGTGCCGCCCCTGCAACATATTTTTATCGTGAAAACATGTTTGCATGTAAACATAGAAATTTAAGTTTCATTTTAAAAAATGCATGTGCGTATCAGAAGGGAGCTGATCTTTCCTCTTTACCCTGTTTCGCAGGTGACAGATTTCCCGCTGGAGCAGAGTTGGGACAAAATGCTGCGAGAGGTTAATGGAGCGAGCTGCTGCAGCGGAAAAGTCCTGACGGACAGAAGCAGCCGGTGACATATCCTGACTTCCGCTTTGTAAGTGAGAGGCAGTATCAAGTGACCCTAGGCACTGCCTCACAGGAAAGGGGTATCCAGCTATAAGTAGTCCAGCGTCTCCCGTGAATGGTGTTTGAGGAGGAGCGGAGGGCAGATATTTGTGGATGGGTAAATGCTTGACTGAGTACAGGAGCGATTTTATTGACTAGGTAAAAGTAAATCCGCCAGTTGTTCCCAAGGCACCAGTGTGCCCACAACCTTTGAGAGAGATCCTTTTCAAGAGAATTAATAGGGATCTCATTGGCCCTTTCCATTAAAAGCTGTTGTCTGAGATGCGGGACATTTTAGTTCCTGTATGGCTGGTGCCAACAGGGTATCATATACCTGATTAAATAAACTTGGGAGGAGGGTCCAAGCCCCAGTAAGAACCTGGTTCAGGGTGTGACAACAACCATCCTGTCTGTAGGATTCTTTTGCTACATTTGTTTTGTTTGTTCCTTGGAACTGCCGGCTAAGAGTGAGCGGCGGAGATGTGGAGAAACCAAAAGAAGACCCAGACCACAAAGCACCGAGCCCGCTCCCTTTTAGGCCCAGTCGTCCTGTCGGAGTTGACATCTCCATAGTCACCCGTGCTCATCGGTCCACCACAGCTAACCTTAGGGGTGAAATTGATTTTTTCCTCCTCTTTTTTACACAGATTATCATAGCTGATATCTGTAAATTTACTAGCCCAGGGATGGCTTTGCCCAGGGATGGCTTTTAGTGGTTGACAAACCAAGCTATGGTAACAGTGAAGGTGGCTGGACTGAAGTTACTCCTGAGGAGTTTTTTAGGACTTATAATTTATATGGGCATTGTAAGATTACCCGATATTCATCGGTATTGGCATATATGACACGTGATCGATTCAAGGCAATAATGGCTGCCTTACATGTTGTTGATCCCTCCACTGAAAATAACTGCGATCGTTTACGCAAACTACACTACCTCATCGATCATATAAAAGACACGTGTATTAGACTTTATCAGCCTAATCAAAACATATCTGTTGATGAACGGATGGTCAGGTCAAAGTCTCAGTCTGGTTTTAGACAGTTTATGAAGGATAAGCCAACTAGGTGAGGGTTCAAATTGTGGGTTTTAGCAGCGTCCAACAATGGTTATACTTTAGATTTTGATATTTACACCACTAGCCGTGAGGGCAGGATAATTGGCTTATCCAAGAAGGTAGTCTTAGAATTAGTCCAGCCACTTGTCTATCAAGGTTATAATGTTTGGTTTGACAATTTTTACACGTCACCGAATTTGCTGATGGAATTGAAGAGGCTTGGTTGCAATTCTTGTGGCACTTGCAACACCAATCGTATTAATTTTCCCGCTATTCTAAAGGACTACAAGCAATGGAAGCGTTGTAGTATCCGTGGAGATATGCGGTGGTGTCGTATCGAGAGAGGGAACATTCTAGAGATTCAGTGGAGGGACACTTGAGCGGTGACTTGCTTGTCATCGTTTCATAGTGCCTACGAATCGACTCACATAGAAAGACTGATACGAACTGAGGGCCGTTGGACTCGGACAGTGGTGCGCCAGCCTACCACCATCCATGACTATAATCAGCACATGGGTGGTGTAGACAAATCTGACCAGAGAATTGGAACTTACCATGTTCTCTTGAAATCCACGAAATGGTGGAAAACTTTGTTTTTCCACTTCATTGATATAGTGGTCACCAACAGTTTTCTTCTCTTTCAGGAGTGGAGGGAACAGAATGAGGGAATGGCTAGTTTTGAAAGATGCAGAAAATATTCTCATCTTAATTTTTGAGAAAATCTTAGCTGGCAGCTAGCGGGAATAGGTGTAGATGACGATGTAGCTCTATACAATTCCTCATTTGAAGTACTTGTCTTACAGAGGACCTGGTCAAATAATGGTAATAATAGCTCTCACCAACAAACAAGCTTTTTATTAGCTAATGTCTATTGGCCAGGGGGTCAGTATACTGAATTTTTACGTGACTTTGGTGACTTTTTTTTATCAATCCTAGCAGTTACGACAGACAAAGTTTGGATTTTTGGATTGTTGGAGACTTTAATATTCATATTAACAGTGATGAGGTTTCATTTTTTAAAATCCTTCGTGTCTATATTGGATACGCTTCGGTTTGTCCAACATGTGGTGTCGTGGTTCTCAATTCGACAGAAAATAATCGTTTTTTTAAATATTTTCCGTAAAAACTGTGTTTAGGAGACAGAGACTTGGTTCTTCAGGAAATTAAGACTTTTATTACGTAAACACAACAAAAGCTGTGGTGTCCGCGGAACAACCCCATGAACACCCACGACACACAGCCTTTTATACAATTCAAACATACCCGCCCATCCTCTAATGGGAGGTGGCCACAGCATCATCACGATGTTTAACTGCGCCCTATTGGTCCAAGCTTTTACCCACCTGTCACGGATGCCTTTCAGAGAAACCATTGTGGTTATCTCCCCGTCTCTAGGTAATTCTGCCTTCACTAAATTTTTGTTTGTTGGAATTGGTAAACAACCAATTGCAGTTCCAGCAACAGAGTACCTTCCAAACCATACCATCATTCCATCAGATAACCTGATCCCATATGGTAATCCCACCATATAATTTACACATCAAACCATGTTTATTGTTGTCTAACCTTTTGGCCCACCATATAATTGCCCCCCTAACCATGTTTATTGCAATCACCAGATTTCATCAGATGAGCAAATAACCCAGTGGAACCACCATAGTGGCAGAACCCAAGCGTTGTTGCAGCCATACATTACATCTGGTTATTGGTCTTGGTGTTGATATTGAAAATTGAACAGTTTTTTCCGTATAACCCGGTACTTTCTGATCTCTTTCTTTTTATGTTTGTAATTCAGTTGACGAATTCCAAGGTCCCAGAGCAGAAGCAGTTTATGAGTCGTTCAATTAATCCAAGTACAATACAAAGATTTATCGAAGAGCTACCAAATGTTTTACCAGAGGAATTCATATTCAATAGTATTACATCAGTGGATGGAATGCTAGATATCTATAACAAGGCATTAAGTGGAAGTCTAGATCTGGTAGCTCCTCTGAGAATTAATAAATTCTCCCCGTAATACACTGATTATACACGGAAACTCAAGCAGGAATATCGTAAACTGGAGCGCAAGTGGCACACATCCAAACTACAGGTTTTCCTTATTGCGTGGAAAGACAGTGTTCGTAATTATAAATGTGCGTTGGTAGCTGCACGCTCTGCATACTTCTCCAAACTAATTGAGGAGAACAAAAAGGATAGATAACCTGAGTCTGTATCATAGCAGCAAGGACTTCATGACATTCTCCAGTGAGAAGATCGAAGAAATTAGAAGTGAGATAAGGGTGATCTCATCTGCAGAAGTTAGCTCTGAACCTCTCGTGCAAAGTAATTCTAGAACTTTGGGATATCTTTTCTCCTGTTGAGCTTATTGAAATTGAACAACTTATTTCTACATCAAAATTGTCAACTTGTTTCCTTGACCTAATACCAACGAAGTGAAAGATCCTCTCTCAGTAACTTCAAAACAAATGTTAAACATTGTTAATGCATCTTTAGTATCAGCATATGTCCCTGAGTCTCTCAAAGTAGCAGTAATTAAACCAACTATAAAGAAACTAAATTTAGATCCATTTGCCATTTTTGTCTAAAATATTAGAGAAAATAGTAGCCCAGCAATTATTCAAATTTCTAAACTCTAATAATATGCTAGAAATATTTCAATCAGGTTTTCAAACAGGGCATAGTACTGAGACAGCACTTGTTAGTGTTGTAAATGATATTCTAATCTGATAATAAATTAGTGTCTGTTCTAGTACTGCTTGATTTAGTGCTGCATTTGATACTATAGATCTCCATATCCTCTTAAAAAGACTTAAAAAGACACCCACGGAGGCAAAAAAGGGACTGCTCTATGTTGGTTGAGGTCATATTTGACAAACTGATTTCAGTTTGTTGAAATCGGGGAAGACCCATTGATTTGTTTCCAGTTAGATATGGAGTACCACAAGGTTCGGTGTTGGGCCCCCTTCTATTCTCTTTGTATATGCTACCCCTTGGTGATAAGCACAAGATCAACTTTCATTGTTATGCGGATGACATGCAGCTATATCTGTCAGGGTGAGGATTTTCCGTTGGCTAGACCGGAGCTTTACTTGAAAGATGTAAGAGATTGGATGTCCTCTAATTTACTATTGTTGAATTCTGACAAAACAGAAATGATCATCCTTGGCTAAAAAGGCCAGCTGAGGATGGGCTCCCCCTTTAAGCCGGTTTCCTCTCAAGGTTTCTTCCTGCCAGCCTATAGAGTTTTTCCTTGCCACTGTTGCCACTGGCATGCTTTTGGGGGGACAGGCCTGGGACATATAGTATTTTTCTATATATAAAGCGTCTTTGTGACATGGAAACATGTGAAAAGCACTGTATAAAAATAAATTTGATTGATTGATTGATTCGTCAAACCCAGACTCATCCATGATCAGACTGCCAGATAGACAAGCGTGATGTTTCCACTGTTCCAAAGTCCAGTGGCGGCGTGCTGTACACCACACCACTCCGTCAGACTCTTGGCATTGTGCTTGGTGATGTAAGGCTTGCATACAGCTGCTCGACCATGGAAACCCATGCCATGAAGCTACTGGTGCACAGTTTTTGTGCTGATGTTAATGCCATAGGAGGTTTGGAACTCTGCAGTTATTGATTCAGCAGAGCGTTGGTGACTTTTACGCACTATGCGCCTCAGCACTTCGTGGCTGAGTTGCTGTGGTTCCAAAACGCTTCCAATTTGCAATAATACCACTTACAGTTGATCGTCGAATATCTAGGAGGTGACAATGGTGGCATCCTATCTGGAATGGTGGCATCCTATTACAATACCTGTGTTCAGTGAGCTCTTTAGAATGACCCATTCATTCACAAATGTTTGTAAAGGCAGACTGCATGGCTAGGTGCTTGATTACATACACCTGTGGCAATGGGAGTGAATGAAACACCTGAATTCAATGATTAAGGGGTGTGTGACACACACACACACAGATCAGCCACAACGTTATGACCACCATATTTTGTAGGTCCCCTTTTTGCCGCCAAAACAGCCCTGACCCATCGTGGCATGGACTCCACTAGACCTCTGAAGGTGTGCTGTGGTACCTGTCAACACCTTGAACTCATAGTTGTGTTCCTCAAACCATTCCTGAACCATTTTTGCTTTGTGGCAGGGTGCATTACCCTGCTGAAAGAGGCTAATGCCATTAGGAAATACCATTGCCATGAAAGGGTATACGTAGTCTGCAACAATGCTTAGGTAGGTGATACGTGTCAAAGTAACATCCACATGAATGGCAGGACCCAAGGTTTCCCAGCAGAACATTGCCCAAAGCATCACACTACCTCCGGCGGCTTGCCTTCTTCCCATAATGCATCCTGGTGCCATGTGTTCTTCAGGTAAGCAACACACATCCACATGATGTAAAAGAAAAGTGTTTCATCAGACCTGGCCACCTTCCATTGGTCCGTGGTCCAGTTCTGACGCTCACATGACCATTGTAGATACTTTCGGCAGTGGCCAGGGGTCAGCATGGGCACCGTGACTGATCTGCGGCTATGCAGCCCCATACGCAACGAACTGCGATGCACTGTGTGTTCTGACACCTTTCTACCAGAACCAGCATTAACTTTTTCCGCAATTTAAGCTACAGTAGCTCGTCTGTTGGATGGGAACACACGGGCCAGCCTTCGCTCCCCACGTGCATCAATGAGCCTTGGCCGCCCATGACCCTGTTTGCCACGCGTCCGTCTCGAGAACACGCACAGGAGAGGTCCGGGCACGCCCACCAGCACCGGCTGAGGATTAGACTAATTGCAAACAGCATTTAACTACCTGTGATCCCTCAGTAGGTACTTGAAGTTGGGAGAGGAGTCGAACGAGAGAACGGCGTCGGAAGAGCAGGGAGAGTGAGAGTTGGCGCCGGCAAAAGTGACGGAAGAAATTCCATTTAAATTGTTAAGTTCGGTATTCGGTTAGTTTGTTATTTTAGTTTGTTGTGTTTGGGGTGAACCCGTGAGGGGGATCCTTGAAGAGCGTTTTTGTTATTGCTTTTGTTTTCGAAGTAAAGCCGGCGAGCGAGCCGAGAACCCATCAGTGTATTTGCTGATTATTTCCGAACCAAGCAAGTCAGCGTGCTACACCCTGTCACCGGTTCACCGCTTTTCCTTTCTTGGACCACTTTTGATAGGTACTGACCACTGCAGACTGGGAACACCCCACATGAGCTGCAGTTTTGGAGATGCTCTGACCCAGTAGTCTAGCCATCACAATTGGGCCCTTGTCGAGGTTGCTCAGTACCAGTCAAAAGTTTGGACACACCTTCCCATTGAGTGGTTTTTCTTAATTTTTTATTATTTTCTAGATTTTCTTAGATTCTTCAAAGTAGCCACCTTTTGCTTTGATGACAACTTTGCAAACTCTTGGCATTCTCTCAGTCAGCTTCATGAGGTATTCACCTGGAATGGTTTTCAATTACCAGGTGTGCCTTGTCAAGAGTTAATTTGTGGAATTTCTTGCCTTCTTAATGTGTTTGACACCATCAGTTGTATTGTACAGAGGTAGGGTTGGTACACAGTTCTATACAGTGAACAGCCCTATTCGACTACTGTTCTAATCGATATTATGGCAAGAACCACTCAACTAAGAGAAACGACAGTCCATCATTACTTTAAGACATGAAGGTCAGTCAATCCTGAAAATTTCAAGAACTTTGAATGTATCCTCAAGTGCAGTCGCGAAAACCATCAAACACTATGATGAAACTGGCTCTCATGAGGACCGCCCCAAGAAAGGAAGACCAAGAGTTACCTTCTGCAGAGGATAAATTAGAGTTTCCAGCCTCAGAAACTGCAAATTAACAGCACCTCAAATTAGAGCCCACGAGCTGTTCAAGTAGCTGTTCAAAAGAGACTGGGTGAATCAGGCCTTCGTGGTTGAATAGCTGCAAAGAAGCCACTAATGAGGAAGAACAAGAAGAAGAAGAGAATTGCTTGGGCCAAGAAACAAGGGGAATGGACATTAGACCAGTGGAAATCTATACTTTGGTCTGATGAGTCCAAAGAGATTTTTGGTTCCACCCACCATGTCTTTGTGAGATGCAGAAAAGGTGAGCGGATGGTTTCTACATGTGTGGTTCCAACCGCGACGCTTGGAGGAGGTGTGATGGTGTGGGGGGGGGCTTTGCTGGTGACACTGTTGGTGATTTATTCAAAATTCAAGACACACTTAACCAGCATGGCTACCACAGCATTCTGCAGCGACATACCATCCCATCTGGTTTGCAGTTATTGGGACCATCGTTTGTTTTTCAACAGGACAATGACCCCAAACATACCTCCAGGCTATGTAAGGGCTATTTGGCCAAGAAGGAGAGTGATGAAGTGCTGCATCAGATGACCTGGTCTCCACAATCACCCAACCTAAACCAATTGAGATGGTTTGAGATGAGTTGGACCGGAGAGTAAATGCAAAGCAGCTAACAAGTGCTCAGCACCTCCTGGAACTCCTTCAAGACTGTTGGAAAACCTTTCATTGTGACTACCTCGTGAAGCTGATTGAGAGAAGGCCAAGAGTGTGCAAAGCTGTCATCAAAGCCAGAAGGTGGCCGCGCTCTTGGACTCCGGGAGCAACGTCAGCCTGATACAACCGCACCTCGCTTCCCCGGCTACTAAGGGACCTGCACGCCTCCCGCTCACGTGCGTACTCGGCGACGTACACCACGTCCTGGCCGTGATGCTACCCATGAGTTCCAAGCTGGGCACTTGGACGTGACCTAGGGCCTGGTCTGGGACCTGCCGGTGCCCTTGGTCCTTGGGCGGGATTTCTCAGAGAGCTTCCCGCTGCTGGAGATGACACGGGAGAGGCTGATGCAGAAGGTGAGCGCAACCCTGATGTGACCCACTCTGACTTTCCAGCCCAGGTCCTGCCCCAGGGATGGATTTGGTGTGGCACAGCTCGAGGACGACCGGCTGCGCCACATCTAGAGTAACGTCTGTGTGCTGGAAGGCGTTCTGCGAGGGGAAGGTCCTCTGCCGCAAGGGTAAAATGGGCTGTTGTACTACCGGACCAAGTGCCGTGGGGAGGACAAGGAACTCCTGGTGGTGCCACGCCCCTACGTTCTCCAGGTGCTTACCCTGGCCCACTCCAATCTACTGGGGGCCATCTGGGCCAGAAGAAGACCCTGGAGCAGGTGGCTGAGTGGTTCCAATGGCTAGGCCTACACCGGGACGTCAGGAGGTTCTGTCAGGTCCTGCCCCATATGCCAATGGACCTCTCCGGTCCAACCCTCCCCGAGCCGCTGATCCCTGATCATCATGGACTACGCCACCCGGTATCCATTGGCCATTCCCCTGCGGACGGCGACATTGAAGGCCATCGAGCGGAAGCTGGTAAGGCGAGTCGGACCCGAACAAGTGGTCTGGGGACCGTGAGAAGAAGGTGCCTTCCAGGATCTGAAGCAGGCGCTGTGTTCCGACCCTGTCCTGCATGCCCCGGACTTCACACAGCCCTTCATCGTGCAGACCGATGCCTCAGAGGCTAGCCTAGGGGCGGTACTGTCCCAGGAGTTTGGCTCAGAGGAACACCCCAGCGACTTCCTGAGCCGGAAGGTCCGCCCCAGCAAGACGCGGTATGCCACTGTGGAGAGGGAAGCCCTGGCCATCAAGTGGGCTCTTTCCTCTCTCCAATACTACTTGCTGGGACTGTGCTTCACCCTGGTGACTGAACATGCCCCCTTGCAGAGGATGGCCCAGGAAAAAAACACGAACGCCCGGGTTAACCGCTGGTTCCTCACGCAGCAGGCCTTCTCGTTTCAGGTGGTGCACTGACTTGAGGCCCAGCATGGCAATGCAGATGGCCTCTCCAACAATTGTGTCTTGTGGGCCTCCATTCCTCCAGGAGGTCAAGTGATTCTAAGTTGGGGGGCTGTGGTGTGGGGATGGGTGTTCCCGCCCCTGCATACTCGCCACCGACACGGTTAGGGGTCACCTTCCCTCACAAGAGGAAGGTTCAGGACCGGGGACAGCGCCCACAGACCTCCCCGGCCATTCAGCACCACCGTTCAACGCTCAAATGTGAATCAGGTAGTCACGTAACCTGGGAGCAGGAACAGTGGACAGCTGTTCTCCTAATTGGGAGCCTCCCTACAAAAGGGCCCTGCCGGACTCAGTTGGGAGGTTCGCCTAACCCTAGCAAGCAGCCTGCTGACTCTCTCTCTATCTCATCTACAGATTCCGAGGAGGACGTCGCTTGTGGCCTATAGCAGGACCCCAGCCTCCCTCCTTGTTTTCCCCGAACCCTCACTAGCCCCTTCTAATTTCTGCCGGAAGCCCTGTGGAGATCTTCTTTTGCGTGCAACGCCACCTTGTATTTTTGTTTTGTCCTTTCTTAGTTTGTGAATAAACACTTCTTTTCTGGATCCTGAGTTGTCCTTGCCCTCGTCTGTGCCACCCCTTCCGTTGCGCAGTGCTACAATATACAGGGCTTTTTATGGGTCCTTAACGAGTCATTTACTGCTTAATTTTTTTTGGATAAGTTTCTCATGTCATACATTGCTACAATATTCATTACAAAGAGAATTACTTCCAGAGGACTATAATTTCCATCAAATTTAAGTTACTTGACGAATATAAGTTGTTATACGTCCTCAGAGTGTTGCAAATATTGTTAAAACTGCCAGTATTCATTATATTCTTCATCTGTTTCCGCTCTCTTTTCTTATTCCTTTTGTGGTGTCGTGTATTTTTAATCACTGTTTACAAGCTTTCCAGGAATCACGGTGCACAGCAGGGTCAGTTATTTCTGGGAACTAGTAATAACAGAGGCAGGCTCAGCTGTGGTCGACGCAAGTGCTTTACCAAAACCAAATGCCACTCTCACACTGTTATTAAACAGTTAAAATACTATATTTTTTACTTTCCTGTGCACTACTCTCTTCTTTGGACTGTTGTGAAGCTAAACTTCCATGTGGACCTACTGTAAGCTTTTTATATGTTTCTTCAGCCAACACTTTTAAAGATTCATGCTAGCTTTACAGAGTCCTATTTACTGTACTCAGTGGGATCAATATTTTTTCTTGAAATCTTTGGCTAAACATTTCCCCCTGGTGTTCTTCTGATTAAACAGCAGCGAATATTGTTTATTTAAATTATTGCTTCCCATCAAGGGTAGCCAGTTTTGTCAATTATATATTTATAAATAACTTTTTTTATTTTTATATAATTTCTATATAATGTCTGGAGGAATGTTGACCTGGAGCACATTGTTTTTTGTTTTTTGGAGAAAAACAACTGGAGAAACTGAAGCCGAGATAAAGTAAGTGTCGCAGTTCACAACACAGCCCCAGTTCCACAGTAGATGTTATCAGTCACTTATCTCTCCAATCATTCAGTTAACATTCCTGAAGCCCATGTGCAATCACTTTCTGCTCCTCATTGGCCCTGCACCTTCCAACTTGGTTTTCGGTTCCTTATACAAGCCATCACTAACCCTCACTAATTGTGAAGTCTTTTCAGTTTCGCTACAGCGTCTTTGATTAGTCATTACTGTCTTACCATGTTCCCTGGATTCCTTGTCTTGCCTTGCCTTGCCAGACCTGACTACGACTTTGTCTTTTCCTCTCAACTCTGTTTGCCTGATCGCTTGACCATTGCTTTTGTCCCTGACTACGTCTTTCCCCAATGCTCTTTTCTGCCGGTACTCGACCCACGCATGTCTGACCTTCCCTCTCAGTACTGCAACTGGGTTCTCTGCTTCCTGTACCCCATGGTGCATTACAGAAGACTTAAACTCTTCATGGACCCAGCGGTGCTGCCCACCCTTGCCAACCCGGGGATCACGCCCGGGGACCATGATCAGACGCATCAGCGGATTGAGACCGCTCTGGGCCTGCTTCGCGAGTAATATCTAGTTATGTCTTTCAGTCTTGCCAATGCTCCTTCTTTCTTTTGGCATTCGTCAGTGAGGTTCTGAGAGCTTTCCTCCATCGCTTCGTCATCATCTACATTGATGACATTTTGATTTACTCCTCCTCCCTCTCTGAGCATGTTTCCCAGGTGACCTTGTTCACGTCAGCCCCCATCCTCACTCCCCCTGAGGGGACTCCCTACTGCACTGAAGACGGCGGAGCTGCCGTTTAGTCACGTCTTCCCCATCTACGGGTTGCCTGATTACATTATTGCGAGGAAAAATAAATGGCACTGGTATGTGTGGCTTGCCGTCTACCTCAGCTGAATCTGTAGTTGATTTTCTTGTTTCTGCTGCTTTTCACTCTGATTATGTCACCGTTGCTGGTGTATGATCGCCTGACCCTTCTAAGTATCTGTGATTCTGTATTGAAAGTCCAGATATATGGCTTTGGCGGACAGCCAAAGACACAGCCGCCTTTTTTGGCGTCTATACCAATATATTTATGGGGTCAGCCCTGCCTGCTGCCACACAAAAATCGCCACACGACATGCGGTAAGTGGGGGGGTTTGTCTCAGGATTAAAGCTTACTTGGCTCTATCTACATGCGATCCTTGTTCTCGACCTGTGGGATTTTCTACGGAGTTGTTGGCTACACTGTGCGGCATTCCTCGGATCACAGTTACCGGTGGCTCAAGCTGGCTGTGCCTGACTCCAGGTGCCCGCCTCCCCGTCGCCAGCTTGTGAAGATCTCCAGGCAGGGCTGCTGTAGTAGTTCCCAATTCGCCAGACAATAATTGTTTTCAATCTTTTCCGTAAAAACTGTGGTTAGGAGACAGAGACTTGGTTCTTCAGGAAATTAAG